>JAQFYZ010000445.1:0-42607 GCA_034695085.1 Cylindroiulus punctatus
CTACCTCCCGTGCAGATATGCCATCGAGTAGAACATAGTCAATTGTGCTGTGTTGTAGCTCCCTTGACCATGTATGTATTATTTTGGACCTTTTCAGTTGCGTCATACCGACACTAGGTGGCGGCGCTGTGTCTAGCAAAGCATTTCGAACACTGGATTTGCTCACACTTGGTCATCATGGCTCTGCGAACGTTCAGCTCAAATTTGGTGAACAATTTGATTAAAATTCGCTGCGGGCATGGCGTGGCAATCACCGCCGCCAAATGCATGTCGACAGGTAAAACTTTAATAATTCGCGCGACCAAAAATTGATGCGGTGACCGAAAATTTGCGTTGGTTTTTCTAGGCGTCCAGTTCAAAACTATACTGACGGAGAGCAAGGGCAAGGTGGGATTGATTACGTTAAATCGGCCCAAGGCCCTTAACGCCCTATGCGACGAGCTGATGTCCGAATTGTCGGATGCATTGGAGAGGTACGATGCCGACAAGACGATCGGCGCCATCGTTGTTACTGGCAGCGAGAAAGCATTTGCGGGTGAGTGACCTTTGAACTGCTGGGCTAGCGAAATGCCAGTCCTTGGGTCAACCTTGAAACGATGAAGGACATTCACATATAATAAATAATAGTTTCGTTGTTCAACTTATGTAACATCATGTATAACTTTGTGCTATACATTAAGTATTATGAAGTATGCTATACAGTCAAAATGTTACACTACAGCATGTTATAGAATGTTTTTCTCACATTTTGAAGCAAGTTGATGTGTAACTCTGCTATAAAGCGTTTTGTTATATAGTGTAGATGGAGTTTGGGGGCTTCACCCATTCTAGAGAAGTATTTAAAATGAACATATTTTTTTACATGAATTCTATTCGGCAAAAAGGCAACATTTGTAGCCAAGTTCTCCAAAAAAAATTTGGTGTTAAGCCTCAGCATAAAAATAAGTTACTAGTCCCATCCCATGTAACTCTTCATCCCCCTTCTGGGTTAACTGCTGTTTAAATGCAATACTTTTTTGATGAAGCTGGGGCTGATATTAAGCAGATGGAATCGCTGGATTTCTCCAAAGTGTACGCGGGATCATTTTTGCGTGATTGGACAAAAGTAACCAAGACTTCAAAGCCAGTAATAGCTGCAGTGAATGGCTACGCGGTACGTGTAAGGCTCTGCATGTTGTTGTTTTCTTAGGATGTTTGTTTAGGAGCATGACCGATGCTATATGGCAAAGTATGAGCAAGAAATTTGAATAGATAATTGTGGGTTTGTTGTCTAGTCCAAGTCAAATATAAGAAAAAATGTCTTTTTACCTTTTTTTTTTTTTTGCAAGTGTTTATCCAAAGACTCAAGATAATGGAATCAAAAGACTGACTGTGATGACTGCATGTACTTTTTTTCTAGCTTGGGGGTGGTTGTGAGCTTGCGTTGATGTGTGATATAATCTATGCTGGCGACAAAGCACAGTTTGGACAGCCAGAAATTCTGCTGGGCACTATCCCAGGTTACTGTTAACAGCTTTTTTTTTTTTGGTATAATACGTAGTGGTTAGAAAACGTACTGTTTGTAATAGAAGCGTGATTACCATCTACAGGTGCCGGTGGAACCCAAAGATTGACGAAATTGGTGGGGAAGTCACGGGCTATGGAAATAATTCTGTCTGGAAACCGGTTTTCTGCACAGGATGCAGAGAAGTGGGGTTAGATTCAATTGCAACATAATTTTGGGATCATTTTGTGAAAATTAAAACTTGACTCAGCTTCCTTCATTTTAAATATATAGCAAAAAAAAAATTAGCAATGTGACTAACAGTTTGCAATGGAAGAGAAATTGAGCCAACGTTATTATTATACTTACATTTTATGTAATGTGCACTGTTTGCCTGACAGCATTGTTTTTCTTAAGGCTTGGTAGCTAAAGTGTTTCCTGCTGATCAAGTCGTTGCGGAAGCAATCAAACTTGGAGAGAAAATTTCTAGCAATTCGAAGATTGCTGTGGCTATTGCCAAGGAAGCTATCAATACATGTAAGGAAGTCTGCTCTTGCTCATGCTCACTGTTGCTTTTTAAATGGAAATGAAGCAAATTTCCATTTTCAGCTTATGAAACGACACTACAGGAAGGCCTTCACTTTGAACGGAGATTGTTTCATTCCACATTTGCGACGGTAAGTCCAGCTTATGTTTTTGTGCCTTTGATGGCATTGTTCAGGTTCTTTTGAGTGCATTTGAAAAAAGCAACTTTTGTCCACTTTTTGATCTGTATTTTTCAAATTTTGGGAATCAGAAATTCCTCCATTTATTGTCTTACTTTCATCACCAGCCTACTCATATGGACATTAATATACAACCATTCAAATCTTTTTAAATATGCATTTTCTCGTTCGTTTACCTATTTGCAGAATGACCGTAGGGAAGGCATGGCTGCTTTTGTAGAGAAGCGACCTGCCAAGTTCACGGACAGCTAAGGATTCGGAATATTTGGGATCGAATACAGCTAGAACACCTCTGCACAACACTCCTAAAAGTACTTGGATGTAGTGTAGCAGAAATAACTAATTCTATTCTTGCAACTTCATGTATTAGATAAATTTGCTAATAAATCCGGTGGTGCATATGTGGTTATATTTGCTGGCTTGCAATACTTGGCACTAAGCGCCCCAAAAAACAATAACGCCAGCTTATACTACATGTGGATAAGATTGCTCCCAATGTGTGAAAAATATATACAGTACATATAGAAATCGAGTGATTTATAAATTAATTGTATATCTTTGACTTCCTTGAGCGCATGTTTGATGAAATTATCCCCTTAGACATTCCATAATTTTAATACGTACATGTAATTGGCATAGTGCACTGTTAATTGTAATAAAACTAAGCAAAATGTTATAATGATGAAGAAATGTTGTAATATTTTAAAATGTGACACTTTATTTAATTAAATTTATATGAACTTCCAAGTTATCAATACTGTGAAGTTATGCCATTCAGCGTTGCAGCTATAACATGCCAATCTTGAAATTTGCATATGGCCGACCTACAAAACGGCTTCACGTTTTCTTGCGTGTCAGCGCCCGAGCTCATGGGGATTTCCCGTGTTCAAATCTTGAATAGTCGTGTCACACGTGTGTGAATTTGTAGCTTGTAGTGAAGGCAGTCGCTGGATATTTTGCACTCCGTTTAATACTGGAAAACGATGTCAGACGGATCTACGATTATTAAAAGTAAGCAAAAGCATTAATACTTTAATGGTAACAATGTGAACTCGGACATTATTGAATTTTCGCTAACAAAGGCCCGCAATTAGTAGACCTAACATACAGTATAAAGTGTTTACTGTACATGCTCATTGCATATTGGAAACATACCAATGTTCCATGAAATTTAACATAATATACAGCATGTCCACGTGCCCTCCACAAAAATGTACAAATAATGTATATAATTGAATTATTAGTCTATAGTTACAAATGTGTGGACGTGCACTGTGCTAATTCGCATGGCCGTGTGTTACAGTAAATAATTTGATAAATCAGTTGCTCATCATTGAATGACAAATCAAGGACATTCCTAACTTCGTATTGATACCTTTGCAAATGTGAAAACGCAGTGTGAGCGTAACATGATTTATAAACCTTTATTTCTCATTAATTCCATCGACAGTTCATTTCGTTTCTACGAATAGGGAAATTGCCCGTCTCCCAGGAAGGCAAAATATTGGTAGATTTAGAAAATGCATGAAATGCATTTCTCACATTTCGATTTTTAAAGTTTTTTGCATTTCATCGCGACTGGATCATGCACAGCAACTAGTGGTTTTGGAATAATTCCCAAGAGGCGTTTTATTGAAAACGATTGGTTTGCTTCACTGTGTTGCAGAATTATTCCGAGTTGCAAGGTAGGCTACATTCCTTTAGGATAGGATTATATCCGTGGTTACCTACTGTATACCGAAATTATGGCGACACCCCGTCAAATGGGGTTAATCACACATCTAAATGTACTTGCTTTTGGCAAATATTAACGTGTACATCTGGTGGTACTCTCCTAGTCTAAGCAGGGGAAGTGAATGTTTTTTGTGTGGAAAAAACATGTCTGTTGAGCTGTTTCCCCCCACATTTACTGTACATACTGTATGTATAAGTATTTATCCCCGTTTGGCTGACAAAGCTTTTTTAAAACTTCCATATGATACACAAACTGCTCTCATCTTTTCATCGCCATTTTCTGCTCGAAGATGTCGAAACCGTTATTGCCAGGTACATCCGGTTGTAAATATTGAAAATAGAGGTTGAAAAACGTGTTTCGATCCCGAACTGTTTTGCACTTGATAACACTTTGGGTGCTGTTTATACTATTGATGTTATCCATGAATGAAATGAATTCAAGTTTATTACACAGTCAGCATTGGGGATGCTATGTGATGGGGGTTCACCCAGTTGATAACAATATTGTCATCTGGAGACTTTGGCCTTGTTAATATAAAGTCCAATTATCCCAGTTATGTGACGAATTTTCGTCACAATTACTTCGAATTCGGGCAGGTTTACAACGCAATATACAGTTTATAAGTGTTAATAGCTACAGAGCACATGTGTACTAATTGCCATCATAAACACATCTTTTTTATTGGATTTTCGCTTGTGAAGCTGGGTACAAACGCTCCACATACATGTGCAGCCGCTTGTTATTACAGATGCAATTCTGAGGCAAGTATTTTCCAAACATCGACATGGAATTTCCAAATTAACAAAGCATGCGTATTGAGTGCTGTACACTGCGATGGCAACATTATGAATGCAACTCCGGATATAAATAACTCACGAACACAAAAACATTTTGTTTTTCGTAAGCTCGTTTAGTGTACGTTGGCACATCTATCTTTTAAATAAACGAGTTTAAAAATTGTTCAAGTTATCAGGAAACGGTTAGATGATGGTTGGATAATCTCCAAGTTTTGTCGATGTGCATATCAAATTTATGAAGGCATGTTACATGTATTAAAATACATTTTGCGAATGCATACAATATATTGTGCACTCAACTTGTAAATATTTCTATTATGAAATTAGCAACCACTGCCATAGATGTGTAACATGTGTTTCACATGCAAGTGTCACACTACGTAAGCTATTGGATTTCAGGATGTGTGTGTTTTATGGAGATTCGAGTTACCTAATACTATCTTAAACGGAAAATGACAACGATTGAGTTATGCCAGTTGTGGGTCATGTACACGAGCATGTACATATGAAAATTTCTGATCCTCGTGATGCATCGCGCAATAGTAACAATAAATAACAATAAACTTTACAGCACGTTCTGCAGTACATGTCATATCATTCTGCATGGGAACAGCGGCAGCTTCCACTCATTCTTGTCACAATGGACTGCATTGACCTGGTGTGGGATCCAGGCGGAGTAGTTGAGTCGATGCCTCGGACATGGCAGCATGTGAGGCAAGGCAGCGACGGCAAGGTGTCCTTGACTTTCCTGGAGCAGGAGAAGGCCACGAAGATAAACGTCCCCTGGAGACAGTTGAGCAAGATGAAGAAGTACCACATCACCTCCACGTTGGTCAGCGCCGCCACGAATCCAAACACCCAGGTCAGGCCCATGATGACGGCCAGCTTGACGTAGAGGAACAACCTGTCGCCGTCCTCCGCGCTGGAGTTCTGGCGGATGAACTTGGCCGACTTCCGGGTCCTGCAGATACCGGTCACCGTCAGCGTGAACAGCACGATGTTGACCGACAGCAGGATGGCCAGCGGCAGCGCGAAGAAGGCCAGAAGACCACTGCGGTTGTTGATCCAGCAGAGGGGGGCGCCATACAAGGGCTCGAACCCTGGCAGCCAATGGGTGGCGTCGTTGGACAACGCCGCCAAGACCACCACCAACGTCGCCGACCAGGCATAGGCGGAGTACAGGCGAAATTGGAACGGTCTGCTTCCGCCCAAGGTGCGGAAGATGTCCACGGCTATGACGTTCATCCACAGGAAGGTGGCCAGGAAGCCGAAGTGGATGACCAAGCCGACGCCCACGCAGAGCTCCGGCTGGCCGGACAAGCTGACGCCAAACTCGAAGGCCAGCTGACCGGTGAACAGGGCCATGGCCAGGCACAGCAAGTTCTTGGCTGGCAGGTTGAGCAGCCGAGGACTGGACACGAAGATGGCGATGTGGGCGGCCAAGCACAGCAGCGACAGGGTGACGCACACTCTGGAGAGGATGGACTGCGCCGCCGAGAACTTCCACCAGGAGTGTGCTGCGGCGCAAACCAGGACGGTGGACTCGTTGACCACCTCGTACTGACCCAGGTCGTACGTCTTCTGCAGGCCCTCCATGAAGATGGAGTTGTTGGGCAAGCGTCTGAACTTGTCCATCACGTAGAACTTGGGGCAGGCGCTGTCCAGCAGTGGTTGGTGGTCTTGGAAGGTGTCGTTGATGAGGGTGCCGTTGATGATGATCCCATTGATGATGGTGCCATTAATGATGGAGCCATTGATGATGGAGCCATTGATGATGGAGCCATTGATGATGGAGCCATTGATGATGGAGCCATTGATGATGGTGCCATTGATGATGGAGCCATTCATGGTGGTGCCATTGATGGAGGTGCCATTGATGATGATGCCATTGATGATGGAGCCATTGATGATGGAGCCATTGATGATGGAGCCATTGATGGTGGTGCCATTGATGGTGGAGCCATTGATGATGGTGCCATTGATGATGGAGCCATTGATGAGGGTGCCATTGATGATGGAGCCATTGATGGTGGAGCCACTGATGATGGTGCCATTGATGGTGGTGACATTGATGGTGGAGCCATCGATGATGGTGCATCTGCCATCAGCGTTCATGCTGTACTTCCGGCCGCAGGTGTAGACGCGGCAGGTCCTGCGCAGCGGATCGCACAGCTCCCCGAAGCCGCAAGACAGCCCGCTGGCTCCGCAGGGACCGATGCCGCCCACCTGACTGCCATGTCCGGTGAAGTCCAGCAGAACTGCGTAAGACAGTGTGGGGGGTGGGGGGAAGGGAACGTGGTAGGGAACCGTGGCTCGAGGGGGGATGTTTGGGCAGAGGAGCTGGTGGGGCGACTCCCCATTGCAGATGGCGCAGTACTCGTTCCTGTACCAAGGGCCGGTTCCCCCGCCCTTGACTATCAAGGAATAGGCCCTGCACAGCGTCTTCTCCTTGTGCCCCAACCAGCTCGAGGGGCACGTGCTGATGACGTAGTTGCGGCACTTGCGAGGCGCGGGGCTTTGGGGCCGTGGGTGCTGGAGCTCGTAGGTGACGGTCCTCAGGGCCGTCTCCTCATCCAGGGTCTCGTTCTCCCCCCAGGGGGCCTCCCAGCGCCAGCGTCCGGGCACGTAGCGCCAGGAAGTGACGTCGGACGTGCAGTTGACGTACCATCGCGGACACTGGACTGTCATGCTCAACTTGACCAAGTCGGTGTCGTTGTTGCACAGGGCGCAGTAAACGTTGGCGTAGGTCGAGTTGGTCCGCTGGCTCAAGACTGGCAGGTCCACAGTGTAGTCGTACTCGGCCCATGGCACTTGGCGATGGCAGCGACTCAAGACAAAGGCATTGGCGCTGCTCGGCGATGGGCACGAGCCAATCATGTAAACGAAATTTGTTCCCTGGAAAAATAATCGGATGCACTTTATTGATGCACTGCTCCAAATGGGCGAAAAATGTGGATTTCCACACGTGCTTACTGTTTTGCATCCTATACTTAAAGCCCATTGAAAGTGCGTTGTGACTTTGGGGACACCCTGCATAAAGTTACAGAATGCAATTTCTCCTTTCCTGATGAACATATAAAAATAATAATTTGTAAACATTAACAGGGACTCGCGTTTTTTGGGATGTGCTCTTGACAACTTATGGAAATGTAGATGATATTAATAAAAACGATGATTCTATGTTTGATCTTTCATTTTGCTTTATGGGCGATAGATGGCAGCACCTGCCGTCTGAATGGGAATAGAAGAGATTTACTGTCGTTGGCAAAATAAAGAATATCTGGAAAAATTCTGAAAACGAAATGTATTTTCATTTTATATAGCGCTGGAACTTACTATCGATATAAACTTTGAATTAAAACATTTAGTTTCATTTGACATTATCATATCTGTCCAAAATTATCAAAATGCAATTGCAAAACATCACTTTCAATGGGCCTTAACCTGAAGTAACTTCTCTTTGAGGCGAAATATCGTTGATATGAAAGATTGCTTGGCCTATTTAGAAACAGTTCATTATTCCCCAGTCATAAAGATGAAACTCGTGTTTTGCACTTAAATGCGGTGGTAATTGCAGAAGAACTTACATGTAGGTCGATGGATTACACCCACCTGCTACAATAAAATGGCAACTTTTTATTGATTGCAGGGTATTGAGTTGGATTGAATTGAAGCTAACCTAAGAACATGATTCCTTTATTTTTCTGCCACATGAAGAGGCAATCACTGCTAGCCTAAGAGGAAATCACATATTCATTGCATCTATGATGGATGCGTCGGAATAGCTGGTCATTATGCAAGGACCATTAATTTGTCTCATGTGATTAACTCTTAAGTGGTTTGACAAGCATCGTCCAAGTATGTGGGGCATCTTCACAATACCTTTAATAGTATCAGTTTTGTGTTGTTGCAGTTCAATGCTTATTCTTCGACCTTTGTTTCACTATATCAAGGGCACGGCTGGGAAATTTCGACTTTGACAGCTGGAAAATTAAACAATAAATAATTTCTTTTTTTAGCCTAACGAAGGCGTATAAGGGACTGAGGCCGAACATGAAAGTGTAATCTCGTCTCTTCCCACACTACTGTATGCTCGAAAAACACTCTGGACCATGTATGATACTGGTACATTTTGGATGATACCTGCTGTTTAAAATATTTAAATTTGTGCAACGACACCTGCAAGAAGGCACGAATTCGTGAAAGTTCGTAAAACTTCGAAAAAGTAGTGTTGCATTTTTTTAATGTTGACTCTTATTTGCACAAGGATGTTCCTTCACTTAATGTCTGAGTTCTAGTTGAAACCCATAACATTTTTTTTCAAAATGGCTTTTGTCCACATTTATACTTTGTTAAAATTTTCCTTTTCTGCAAATTCACTTCTGTAGAAGTGGCAACGTTATCCCTTGATTGACCTACTGTTTATGAATATCGAGCTGCTTTCCTATTTAGGTAACGTATGTATTTAAAACTTGTTTCAAAGAATAAACATACATACCTGTATACATTACATTTCTATTTCTAAAAAAGGAGAAAAATGCTGAAATACGTTTTGGCTGTTCTACAAGATAACCCTGCACCAACAGCAATCCTTTTCAACTCTGCTCCTCCAGTTGTTGATCTACATGTTTGTGTTAAATGTAGAAATTGGAAATAAAAGGGCAGTATGAAATTGTCGATATTCTCCAAACAGCTGGCAGTGATTGCCTGGCTGTAGGGGCAGCAAATCGGAAAGTACATTTTGTGCAAGTTTAATGATATTACAGGTTAACTCAGGTTATATTAGGCACAGAAAGCTTAAAAAATTAAAACAGTAAAATAGGAAAGTATATAATGGATAACTTAAATTTCTGGATTTAGGTCAGGTGCACCTCGTATACCGGTTCGCGGCAAGTAGTGTAGGAATGCATGTATAAATACTTTGTGCTCATTTGGATTAGGGGCTGCACTGTAAACCATAAAAGTACAAATGCAGTTTTTGTGGAGTACAAATGTACATTTGCACCTCATTATAGGACTCGGTTACCTTTTCATTAACAAATGACCCACATCCATGTCTGCTAATGATCTTCACCATAGAGTGTATGCATTTGGTCATCTTCTGTACCCTTGTGGTTTTGCAAAAATAAGCAAAAATAAGAAAGGAAAAAGAAATGCAAATCTACCTGAATTTGTTGAAAATTAGGTACAAATGATTATCGTATATGTACCCAAAGGGAGTAAATGATTTTAATATTTTTACCTCAAGGTACGATGTGAATGGGTACAAATGTGGACTCATATGTTCCCCTAGGAACACATGTCAAGGGTACACGTGCAATCAACATATGTACCCATAGGGTGTGTATATAGTTTCAAAAGGTAAAGTGAAATTTAACCATGTAGCACGAATACATAGAGAATACATGGTTTTACCAATTTAACATTTGATTGGATATTTAAGACGATCACTTTTATAGTGCTGTGATTAGTTTTGCAAATTTACCTTCATGGGGAAGTAGTGGCATTCCCAGTCTGGAAATCCAGGAGACGAAGTGGCCATCAGCTTGTCCTCGAAGTCCTGGAGAGTTTGGGCAGGTTCCATCGCGGTCATTACGTCCAGGCAGCAGTCGCCGTATTTGCGACAACCGGAATCGCAAAAGCAACGGTGGTCACTAAGGCTGGACTCGGTCATGTCCTGGGGTGCGATGTCCAGCGCCTGACCACCTTCCATCCTCTGCATCCCTGGCCGGCTGATGTTAAACGGACTCTTGCAGTAAGCCAGTTCACGTTGGCAGGGCATTGGGTCACTGGATGTCTCGTGTAGAAGGGCTGTTAAGAAAAGCAAGAGCAGACGAAACATGGTTGGCCTTTGGTCCATGATCATCCAACTTAGCAAAGTGAACCAGAAGACTACCAAAGCACTTTAAACAGGCCTGGTGCGATTTCTGCGAACGTGAAACTGATGATGCCGGAACTCCCCAGAACTCTGAAAAATGTCGGCTGTTGGTGGAACTGTCAGCTCTCCTTTTTTATCATATGGTTAGTGTATTTGTCGACGGCCATGTTTACTGAAAGCCCACGTGTTTGATGAGCGAGCTGTGCTCCGTAGACATTACTTTGTACTTGTACGTAACGCAGGTATGCTCTCACATGTAACCTCTTGATCAGGTGATGCAATCGAGAGCATTTCACTAAACATTCATATACTTCAAGATTGTTTTTTTTTATTGCTGGCTAAATTATTAGTCATTCCTGGCTAGCGTCATCGGCGCTGGCTCACTTTACAGAATAAAGACATTAAACATAATTAAAAACGAAATTGCTGGTGAAATCATATGCCATCGCCTACGTGTATAATGCATGCAATAACTGGTGTATAAGCACTTCTGTCATTAGATCATATTCGGTGATACATCTACGACGAATCTCTCCAAGAGTTTGATTCAGAGGTAGTGCTTTTTCCCGTCATTGTTGTCAGAACAACTTGTTTTGATTGGGAATCCATGTTCTTTGAATTATTTCTGCGCGTAAAATGGCACGGCAACTGGCGAATGATGCTTTTTTTGCAAGAGAATGCTAAGAAGATGAATGCTCCTTGAAGGCTGTTAAGCAAGATGAAGAAGTACCATATTATCTCTTGGTTGGCTAGTGCAGCCACAAAGCCGAAGACCCAGGTTAGCCCCATGATGAGGGCTAGCTTGAGATACAGGAAAATTGTTGTCTTGTTAGTAGAGGCATCGGATGAGTTTTTGCGAACTAACTTTGTCAGTTTTCTCGTGGAGCAAATAGCGTTTACTGTAAGTGCGAAGAAGACGATGTTGGCCGTGAGGAGAATTGACAGGGGCACAGCGAAGAATGTCAAAAGTCCTGTTCGGTTATTGATCCAACATAGGGGCTCGCCGTATTGGGGCTCATAACCTGGCATCCAGTGGGTCACGTCATTGACAAAGCCTGCCAAAACCACAATGAATGCCATCGACCAGGTATAGGTGGAATAAACACGAAACTTCCAACTGGCCGAGACATGTCCAGGAGGTCGAAACCTCGTGATTGAAGCAAAAGTTCCAAAAACATCCAGGGCCATGACATTCATCCACAGAAACGAGGCCAGAAATCCAAAGTGGATTGTCAAACCAATGACAGTGCAGAGCTCATGGGAACTTGTCACGTTGATGCCAAACTGAAATAACAGTTGGGCAGAAAACAATGCAGCGGAAAGGCTCAGCATATTTTTGCCAGGAAGGTTGTGCAGGGATGGGGTCAAGGTGTGGATGACCACATGGGCAGCTAAGCAGAGAAGCGACACGGAGGTGCAGATGTCAGACAGGATGGACTGGGATGCGGAGAACTTCCACGATACGTTTGAATCGTGGCTGGTGCATATCAGAATAGTGGTAGAGTTCACCACCTCGTACTGGTAGTCATTGTACATTTTGTCCAACGTCTTGATGTAAACAGAGTTGTTGATGTATCGGATGAAGCTGTCCTTTGTCACGTGGAACTTTGGGCATGTGCTGTTGAGATATGGCAGCTCAGTGAAATCGCCAAAGTCAGTGGCATTACTAAGTGGTGTACACCTGCCATCGTCGTCCATTTGGTACATCCGGCCACAGGTGTAAGTCCGACACGCCATGTGTATCTGGTCGCACAACTCGCCGAAACCGCACTCAAGTCCATCGAGACCACATCCGCCAGCTTCTCCAACCTGACTGCCTTGCCCCATGAAGTCCAGCAAAACTGCGTATGACTTCACGAGATATGGTATACCTATCGGATCCACACTGCCGTGCACCTCTGTGCATTGCAGACGATTGGTCAACACTCCATTGCATATTGCGCAATACTCGTTTTTGTACATTTTGTGCGAATCTTGTGACTCGACTACGAGTGAATATGACTTGCACAGGGTCTTCTCTCTGCTGCCCACCCAGTTTAGCGGACAGGAGGCAATGACTCTCTTTCGGCACTGACGGGCTCCAAATTTTTGATAAAAGTCCTTGCTGTACACTACTGGATTTTCAATTTTAAAATTAACTTCTACATTCATTGGCAGTTTCCACTTCATCTGTCCTGGGACATAGTACCTCGGGTGAAGTTCCTTCGTGCAGTTAGGAAAGGTAAGTGGACAGTCGATTCTGATGTCCCATTGGTGCAGCATTTTGTCGTTGTTGCATAGTGCACAGTATACGTTGATATAAGTCAGATTAGTCTCCTGGCTAAGGACGGGAATGTCGAGCATGTAGTCGTACTCTAGTGGTGGTACCTGGCGCCTGCATCGGTTCACAATTTTGGCGTTTTCGTATGCTGCTGGACAGGAACCAACCATGTATAGTTCAATCGCCTAGAACATGTCACGTAATTAATGAGAGTCCTTTAACATTTACAGTTTGAGTTCTAATATGTTTGGGCTCTGACACCCCTACTCAAGTGTGCTCAAGATAAATGTGTTTGCATTGAATCGATTTTAGAATGATAATGTAGATGAGTTCCATTGTCAGGGTTTATTTTCCCAATTAAAAAAGGAATCCTCAACAAAGTATTTTCCAAATGGCGAAGTTGATGGGAGGTTTGGTAATGCGGATCATGCAGTCATATCAGGGCTCATGCACAAATTACATCCTAGGTGGGGGAGTAAAACAAGCATGAAGACGTCATTTTGTTTATTATATAGCAAATATTTGAGATTGAATTTTGCTCAATTACGGACATCCACCTTTTCCGTGCATTGCATCCTGTTATTCTCATTTATTTGCTAGTGCAAATCTAAGACGATAACCTAACGTAATTTCCACATTGGTTGATTTTCTTAATAACAACGAAATTTGGAAGCGTTTACTGAAATTGTAGCTCTAACAGAATTCGAATACGTGAAATAACGAATGTCTTTGACAAAAGTACGATTTAATTTAAGTGATAGCCTATTATTGTTCTGAACGTTTATCGATATTTAATATTACAACAGCACCACGCAACATAGCAGTGTTCTATTGAAATCGCATTTCTGTATTTTTTAATTTCTGTCCAGAATCTGAAACCCCAAAATTAATCTGAAAACTACCCAAAATATGTTTCAATTGAACAGAAAATGTTACTAAAACCCAACTATTTGCGCAAATTCTCCAGAGTAAGGGCATGCATCTAAGTCTATAAAGTACCTTCCTGGAAAAGGAGTGACATTCCCACTCTCGCTGTCCTTCCGTGCTACTGGCCAGCAGACTGTCTTCGAATTCCTGGAGGGTATGTGACGGGTCCATAGTGGTGACAGCGTCCGGACAGCAGTCACCAAACATGTGACAGTCGGGATCACAGAAGCAGCGATGCTGGAAGAAGCTGCGACCAGGCATCTCATGTGGTGGTGTAGCTCTTGCCAAACCTCCTTCAAACTCCTGTTTACCAGGCGTACTTAAGTTGTACTGGTCATGACAGTAAGCCAGCATACTCAGGCATGGGGAAGGCTTTTCAAACACTTCCCATGTCACCAATGGCGGATCTGGTGGTGACATTGGCGTTGACTCCTGGGTCACGTCCTCCGTGGCCCAACAAAGACTCACCGTTGTTACGAATAGTACAAGCAGACCTACCATTTCTGTATCAATCTGAGATGGAGTCGAGTAGATTTCCAAAAGGAAATGCTAAGTGCATTGGGCGGGATATGTCGCAATACCAGCGAGTGATCTAATTATGGCCACGCAGAAAGCAACATTTTCATAAAATTACAAAGGAAACACTTTCAAGGTGTTCCAAGAGAAAATGCTTATAATTTCAACTTCCTGCATATGTATATGCAATGTATACAAGTCGACAAGTTTTGCACCAGTTGAAGATATGGTGAAGATCCCTTTGCAATGTGAATAGGTCCTCCACGTTAACCTCACCATACGAGCTCGTATTGTGCGGAATCATCTGCAAAAATATTTGAGCTGCGAGAAAGTAATTTAGGCAAGTCATTGATTGATAATAAAAATGAAAGTGCCATCACTTCCTCGTGGCACTCCAGATTGCACGTTGACCCAGTCAGAATCATTGGGTTTCACTTTAAACAACTGCAATCACTTATAAGACACCCTGCTAATTTGCCATCCTACAATGTCATTTGCTTAACTTGTTTTTACTATATTTCATGACCGTTTAAATTGATGCTTGAGTACCGTCTCTGACCCATCTATGCTTTTTGTAGCCTTTAGTCATGAAGACAGTCAACAGAAAAATATTCGATACAACTTCTAGCTACAGACTTATTTGGGAAATTTTTGGATTTATTTTGTCACTACTTTTCTAATGTTTAGAGACAGTTTGCCAAACCAATCGCATAAATAAAAAACCGCTATTTTTAGATCAAACGTTAGGTTTTGCACTATTCTTACAGTTAAAATGTGAAAATCAGCTTGTGAAGGTCTTCTATCTGACCTTGCCTATATTTGAATTTGTCTGTTTTCTGGAAATTTTGGGTGTTGTACTGCAGACTAAACATTCGTTTTACTAACAGCGTTTTCTGTTGGCTTACAATAAAATCATTTTCGAAGAAGCGCCCTCAGAAAATATGATATCTAGTGTTTATCCAGAAATTCTGTGTACCATATAGGAAAACTGTTAGCTTTTTACTAATTACTTACTGTATTATCCTTTTATTCACAGATGCTGATACGAAAATCGGCTGCTATGTGTTTGCTTCACAAATATGTTGGGAACTTCGCCCCTCAATTTTCCTGCTGTCCAACTTTCTTCATCAGGAAGATCAGCAGTGCAATTCATCCCCATGGATTGGATGACACCCCTGGATAAAGGAAGCTAGGATTTGAGCTATGGACATGTTGGCGTCTTTAAGTAGGTAAGATTCAAATTACGCTAATTTTGAATTGTTTATGTTAGTACTCTTATTCGTGCGTAATTTCCATGATAAAATTCATGCAGAGTTCTACCCATTTTAACATTTGCTGGATCTCAGTGTCTACAAAGGTATACTTTGAAAGTTTGCCAAGTGTTTGTTATTGGGATTTTATGACGATTTCAAGTCTTTAATGCAAGTATACGGTTGCCGTGTTTTCTACCCACTTCTTCTGATTGATAAATGTCTGAAAAATGTCAAGAAATATTGACAATATATCCAACATCCATTATGTTTACTAAATTAGCATTTGGTCTGCCATATGCACGGAATAATGTGAAAACAACAAATGATTTTTATATGGTATAAAAATAAGATCACTACAGCTTAATGTTATTTATAATTTATTCCAGGTTGTTTATTCACGCAACAGAGATTACATAACAATACAAAGCTACTGTAATATGTTGATGTAGAATGATCTGGGACAGTCAGTTTTGATTTGAAACAATTCAAATAGAAAACAGTATAAGATGCAACATAATAATCAAATAATCAAATAAGGAAAGATACAACATACACGTACAACACGAATACCATTGTATTACACGTTTTGACTAGAAGTTATACATGTATGGTATACATGTGCTTAGTTACGCTTTATATACTGTATATACATGTAATTATACCAAGAGACGCAGTTTTGAGGCAGCAACTTTGAAACCGTATAGAGATTAAATCCTGCATTCTTCACTGGGCTCTAACATGCCTTCTAAGCATCACCAGACTTATCATTTAAGTAAGTAATAAATGTTGGTGAGGAGGATGGTCGTCGCTGGGACTCTGTTGCACATGTGCTAGCAGATTTCAGGATGCGTTTGCAATGACAGATTTTCCTCCATGGCATTTCCGGCATCATGCGAAGTACTTTTTTCTTGCAAGAAAATGCGAGAAAAATAAATGCTCCTTGGAGACAGTTCAGCAGGATGAAAATATACCAGATCTCTTCAGCATTGGCCAGGGCGGCCACGAAGCCGAAAATCCAGGTCAAGCCCATGATGAGGGCCAGTTTGACGTACAGGTACACTCTGGTGGTGTCGTCTGTGGAGGATGCTTTTCGGACTAACTTGGTTGCAATCGTGGTTCGGCAAATGGCAGTCACTGACATGGCGAAAAGGACAATGTTGGCAACCAGGATGACGGCCAATGGCAATGCGAAGAAGATGGACAAGCCTTGGCGGTTGTTGAACCAGCAAAGAGATTGGCCATACATGGGCTCGTAGCCGGGCATCCAGTGGTAGGCGTCGTTGCAGATGGCCATCAGCACGATGGTCAAGGCCGTGCACCAGGCGTACAGGGAGTACACGGTGAACTCGTACTCGGACTTCTTACTGCCTCGAGAACGCATCTTGGAGGTGGTGGCGAAGGTGCGGAACACATCAACGGCCATGACGTGCATCCACATGAAGGTGGACAGAAACCCAAAGTGGATCAGCAAGCCAATGGCCACGCAGACGTCCTTGGACCCCGTGGCCCCGACGCCATACTCGAAGCAGAACTGGGCCACGAACAGGGCGATGGACAAGCAGAGCAGGTTCTTGCCGGGAAGGTTGCGCAGCTGGGGGGTCACGGCGTGGATGAAGATGTGGGCGGCCAGGCACAGCAGCGACAGGGTGATGCACACCTTGGACAGGATGGACTGCACGTCCGAGAACTTCCAGGCGATGGACTGCTCGAAGGGATTGCAGACCAGGATGGTCGAAGCGTTGACCACCTCGTAGTGGCTGCTGTTGTACAGCCTGTCGATGGCCTCGATGTAGACCGAGTTGTTCCTGAGCCTGGCAAACCTGTCTTTGGGCACGGAGAGCTTGGGGCAGTCGCTCTTCAGGTAGGGCAGGTCGATCAACATGGCCTCGGTGTTGTCCTCGTTGAGGACGCACTTGCCATCGCCGTTCATGCGGTACATCCGGCCGCAGGTGTAGGCGCGACACTTGTTGTGCAGCTGGTCGCACAGCTCGCCGAAGCCGCACACCAGGCCATCGCCGCAGACGCCCACCTCCCCCACCCGACTGCCGTGCCCCATGAAGTCGAGCAGGACCGCGTAGGATTGGGTCCGCTTGGGGGGTGCTGATGTAACCGGTACTTCCTCCATGACCACCTCGGGGCACAGGAGATGGTGCACCGACTCCCCGTTGCAGATGGCGCAGTATTCGTTCTGGTACAGTCTGTTGCTCTTGTTGGCCTTGACGATGAGGGAGAAGGACCTGCACAAGGTCTCTTCTTTGCTGCTTGTCCAGTTGGCGGGACACGATCGGACGACGTCCTGCCGGCACCTGCGCAGCTCCAGCTTGCCCCACTCGAAGTTGTGGATGGCGTACTTGACCTCCAGCACCTTCTTTGCTCCAGAGTCGTTGAGCGGAGGATGGAAGCTCCAGTACTGCTGGCCTGGCACGTACCTCGCGTACTGCATGTCTCCAGTGCAGTTGGGGTACTCTGGGGGGCAGTAGATCTCGATCTTCCACGGGAACAGCTCGGTGTCGTCGTTGCACAGGGCGCAGTACACGTTGGTGTAGGTCAGGTTGGTCTTCGTGCTCAGCACCGGCAGGTCCAACAAGTAGCCGTAGTCTGAATCTGGGACGCGACGCTTGCAGCGGCTCAAGATGACTGCGTTGCCGAACCTCGGTGGACAGGAGCTGATCGCGTATATGGTCATCGCCTGAAAGTAATATGACATTATTAATTGGATTTGAAAACGTAACGAAACCTCAGGGTGATTCTAATGGCATGGGACGTGCAACTTTGCTTGTTCAAATTCTACACTCGGAACAAAATTGGTGCTATGAAGCACCATTACCTTATTTGGTTTACATACTCTAAACGGAAAAAGTACAAATGTTGAACCTTAAGGGTACAAATGTTTTGAAACTATATACACACCCTATGGGTACATACATGTATGTTGATTGCACGTGTACCCTTGACATGTGTTCCCATGTTGTACCTTGAGGTACAAATATTTAAATCATTTCATTCCTTTGGGTACATATAGGATATATGGGGTGCAAATGTACATTTGTACTCCACAAAAACTGTATTTGTACCTTTACGGTTTACAGTGTACACCTAATTTGGTGGTTATAAGATTCCTTACTTGAACATCATAAGGTCACTAGAAGTGCACTGTAAAAAATCAGGGTTACAGAATAGGGTGGCATATGGCATTGCACCGACATGGGTTTAAATTTACAGCGCTGTATTAATGCATTTGATTGACGTTACACCCTAGTAAACCTAATTAGACTTATTTTTAAATTAATTAGTTGTAGCCTAGTGAGACTCGATCTCAGGAACTATGGCTTAATTGTGAAGCAGACACTGTCAAGAGGCTGCCTGATACCAGACAATGAGAGATTGCTAATTGTTGCTCAGACACAAAGTGGTCATACTCTTGCAAATGGATAACCGGAAGTAGCACCTTTACAGGTGCATGAAATTTGTGTTTGCAACACCCCTCTAAATGCCTTACACCTCACATGGTGCTTATGAGAACCTTAAGGTATTTTAAAACATCTAATTTCGTCAAAATTTCTTAGTGTATATTGTGAATGACTTTGTGCATTTGAAAATCCTCTTCCATTACGCCCACACTTTGTCAAAACTGTTACGTTGATGTGGCTGGAGTTCCAGACTACACGCAGTATAGCTATCAGTGTGTCATACATGTATATCAATGTAGGTATTGCCAAGACTGCAGTTCATAGTACATGTACGTATTTGATACTACGCAGCACTCATTGGGTTTTCCACAGTTCTCTGGTGTTTATGTAACCGTACACACAAACATATGTATATGACATTTTTGTTGTTGACGAGTGCAGCATGCTGCTGTGTACTCCTTAGAAAAATATTTTTGAAAAACGATCGCAAGCTATTTCCCCACTCTAAGCAGATTGCTATTCTTGCGAATAACCTGGGTTTTTACGAGAAAAACAGCAGCTGTTGTAGAAAAATAGCCTCACTTTACTGCGTATGTGCTCGCCCAATATTTTTGATATTTATTCGATTTTTGCTCAAATCCTCAAATCGGCATGAAAAGTACATACACCAATAATCAGGATTTCCCAACCGAGAATATCAAGTAAATTAACGTTTTGGGCCAATTTTCTTGTTTAATTTCTGATATCAATGTTGATATAACGTCTTGGCCAGCGATGCAACTGTTGTACTTTGGTAGATAAAACCACCAGCTAATGGCAAAACAAACGATTATGAACAAATATGCGTGTTACAGTTGAACTTGACGTACATGTATATTTGGGAGAATGTTTACCCCGTACAACATTGTCGTAGTGACCTCTCATATACATTATCGAAGCATATTTGCTTATAACCATTTCAGCTCTGTCAGAGATCAAACATTGCAAATGCAACAACAACCACGTTCTCAACACCTCAAAAACCTTCCAGAAATGTCCACTACTGCCTAAAACGGTTGCTCCCAAACAGGGGTATGGACCATACCTGAGCAGGGATGGTGTGGCACTCCCACTCCAGGGGCTCCAGGGCCCCACGGGCCATCAGCTGGTCCTCGAGCTCGCCGAGGGGGCGCGGGGGGTGAACGGCAGTGACCACGTCCAGGCAGCAGTCGCCGTACTTCCGGCAGTCAGCGTCGCAGAAGCAGCGGTGGAACCGGAAGTGCTTTTCGTCCATGGCCAGCGGCGCCCTGGGCAGCGCTTGCTCGCCCTCCAGCCGGGCCAGGCCAGGCCTGCTGTTGTTGTAGGGCCGATTGCAGTAAGCGTAGAAGCCGTGGCAGGGCAGGGGCCCTTGGCTGCCGTTGGAGGCCTGCTTGGGGGTAGAGACCTCGAGGATCTTCACTTGGGCCCTGCATGTTGCCAGCACCGCCACCAGGGCGAGGAGGAGCCTCATTTTGGACGTCCGTCCATGAAACGTCCCGAGTACTCCACTGACGACGGAGCATCCGTTCGGCGTATTTTTCACACTGGGAATCTTGAAATGGAGGTGGAGACGTCAGTTGTTTACACCTGGTTTGTCTTTGGGAATCTGGCAAGTGTTGACTCGGCCGTGAGCGTTGCAAGAAGTAGCGCACAATGGAGGCTTTTCCGCAGGTGTACAGTAGCGGAAGTGACTCGATTAAATGACGTCAGGTTTTCTATGCATCTTGTGCAAATAATGACTGGGTTTTATCTGAGCATCTTGTGCTAATAACGTCGTTTATCGCTATTTATCGGGGTACGTGATGGGTTGGTTTGGCGTTCAAATTCACGTTTTTCAGTATTCGAAATGAATCACTCATTGTAAACATTTAAACTTTGGCTAACAATTTGGTGCTTTCATGTTTACTTGCTCTTGCTTTATTTCATTGAAATAAAGATGCACCTGATGAAGCAGTTAATTCTACGAAACGTCGTGCAGTATGGATGCTTAATATTGGCTGTGATTGAATTTCTTATTTATTGCTCTTGCTTGCACGCAGACGTGGATATCTTAAGAAATAGATTTGAAAAGGTCATGGAAATCGTGAAAATGACCTGCATTTTTTTACCCAAACTTATTTCCACCACCGAATGTGCACGTGCAACATTTGATTGGTTGTCAGCTCCTCCTTGGCTGAATGATACGTTTATTGACGTAACATTGGGATTTAAAATGAGCATCGAGGAATCTGTTATTAGGATTACGGTGTAGATTAACACATTTAATGTCACACATTTAGTTTAATATTGTGATGTTCGTTTATCATTAGTTCAATTATCATTGTCTGTTATTCAGGAAAAAACATTTCGATTTGCGTGTAAATGTTTAATAGCTGTTTTTATAGTGATGCGGAAATACAGTACCAATATATACATAAATAAAACATTGAAGTGTATAATTGTACAACACTTCGAAATACGTACATGTACAACTTAAATGTATAAGTACATGTGCTCTACACAAATACATGTACGTAAAACTAAAGGGATAATTTATAAATAGGCTCTGCACAAAGCAATGATATTATTCTGTACATGTATGAAAAGGACATTGAAATTACATTGTCAATGTAATGTCGTTTGTGATGGTCGCCATTCAAATTCAAAGTACCAATCAAATTCAAATTGACTTTGACGTTGATAAAGAGGAAGTTTTGGAAAAAATTTTTTTTTGAGGAAATGCAATGTGTTGTGTTAGGAAACCAAATTCAGTGTAGTGATTTTCCAAAAAATATTTATTTGTGGTAAAAGCAGGTGATGGTAAAGAGAAATGTTTGGAAATAATGGCATTACCTAATGACATTTACACCGATGCTAAATTAATTCGGAGCAAATTGCTGTGTTTTACTAATTACTTCATCAAATTTTCATACCGGTTCTGTAATACTATTGATAAGTGGACTATTTATGGTTTCGTTGTATACAAACGTAATACAAAGTATAATATGCATTAAACAGAATCCATGTTAGCTACTGCAGCTAAGGCTTGTAAATGACTCTGTTGAAGTGTTTCTTAATTGATATTTATCAACATCGATATGCTGTACGAGTAATGCGTTTAATGAGAGCATGTAAATAAAGTTGGCTTACAACTGCGAAATTAGTTATCAAGTATGTTATTGATTTGTTGTAAGTGAGCTACTTCTGCGATATTTGTTATTAGGAACGTTTTAGAATACTGATAAAAATTATTATACATGCCAATTCAACTCGTGAATGTTCATAATAGCGTTCACCTTTCGTTTATCAGTGCGATTCGGAAATTACCTGAGTTCACATTCATGTTAAATGAATACTTTCGAATAAAATAATGAAAATAATGTATGGAAAATTATGACATCAGATATCCTGTTTAGGATAAAAAATACACGTGATTGCAGATGTGTTCATGGATAAGTCTGTTATTAATGGGAATTTTTCATACAACATACATTACTTATCAGACGCCATCCACTTAGTATGAATATCGCTAATTTAAACGCTGGCAGTTGTCTGAATTCAAGGATTTTAATAAATCAAACATTTTATATTAAAACACAGATTGAAATCATTCCTCGCCAAATTTCAGTGTATACAGAAGCGTTCGCGAAATTTGTTTTCCAAATTAGAGGATTCATTTTTGCCCATCAAAAGAACTGAGTTTTATGCTCACTGAAGTAAATATCGTGTGGAAAGATGGTCTTGCTTGGGAGCTTGACGAATTCTTAGGTTTGTTTGCCTGTGCCACATTAGAGGATTCGGTATACGTTAGTCTTCGCATCTTGTTAAACACATTTTTCTTGCAAGTAAAGGCGATGAAAATAAACGAGCCTTGCAAGCAGTTAAATAAGATGAAGAAATACCATATGACGTCCAAGTTGGCTAGGGCAGCGACAAATCCGAGGATCCACGTTAAGCCCATGATGAGGGCCAGCCTAATATACAAAAACATTCTGGTCATTTCAGAGGAGTCCGATGATGAGCTCCTCCGGACAATCTTTGTTGACTTTGTTGTTTGACAAATTGCTTTGACCGTGAGTGAGAACAAAATCATGTTTGCAATGAGCAAAATTGCCAGCGGCAGAGCAAAAAACGTCAACAGGCCATGTCTGTTGTTGAACCAGCAGAGTGGGCTGGCATACATGGGCTCAAAGCCAGGGATCCAATGGGTCATGTCGTTGATGAAGGCTGCCAGAACTATGATGGCGGGCAGTAGCCAAGCATATATCGAATAGGTGCAAAATTCCCAGCTGACTCCAGCTTTGCCGGGAGAGCGGGCCATGGTGGCAGTCCCAAAAGTGCGGAAGACATCGACTGCCATGACGTTCATCCAGAAAAATGCGGCCAGAAAACCGAAGTGGACAGTCAGACTGATGACCGTGCAGAGCTGGATGGAGCTGGTCACACCCACGCCAAACTCAAACGCCAGCTGGGCCATGAACAATGCGATGGACAGACACAGCAAGTTCTTCCCTGGAAGGTTCAGCAACGGCGGGGTTATGACATGGACGATGATGTGCACTGCCAAGCAGACCAGCGACAGCGTGGTGCACACCGTGGACAGTATGGACTGCGCAGCCGAGAACTTCCAAGCGATGTTCGAGTCGTTGATGACGCAGACCAAGATGGTGGTGGAGTTGAACACCTCGTACTGACTGCTGTTGTAGGTTCTCTTGACGGATGGGATGTAAATCGAGTCGTCCTCATGGCGGATGAAGTTGTCTTTGGTGACGTAGAACGTGGGGCAGTCATCTAGGATCGTTGCGATGGAAGAGTTGCTGCTGCTGCTGAAGATGCTGCTGTTGCTGAAGATGCTGCTGTTGCTGAAGACGCACCTGCCACTGTCGTCCATGCGGTACTTCCGGCCGCACGTATACGCTCGACATTTGTTATGCAGAGGATCGCACAACTCCCCGAAGCCACAAGTGCTACAGGTGCCAGTTTCTCCCACCCGGCTGCCACGTCCCGTGAAGTCCATCAACAGGGCGTAGGAGTAGCTGCCCGGGGGCATGACTTTGCCACGAACGTCTGGTGGCTCCCGAATTGTCTTTGGGCAGAGCATGCGATTGGCTGCTTCTCCATTGCAGATGGCGCAGTACTCGTTCTTGTACAGTCTGGAGGACTCCTTGGCCTTGACCAGAAGAGAGTAGGACTGGCACAGCAGCCTCTCCTTGTCGCCCATCCAACTGGCAGGGCAGCTGCTGATCACGTCCCTCCGGCATTTGCGGGCGTTGAAGCTCCGGTAGTAGTAGCTGTTGGTTTTCATGCTGACATTCTGGATCTGATAGGTGATATTCTGTGGGGGTCCGCCATGGACGTTGTAGCGCCACCATCGCTCGCCTGGGACGTAGCGCCAAGAGGCCATGTCGGTGGTGCAGCTTGGGTAACTGAGCGGGCAGTTGATCTGGATGTCCCACTTGTGCAGCTGATGGTCATCGTTGCATATGGCGCAGTAAACGTTGACGTAGGTCATGTTGGTTGTCTGGCTGAGGACTGGTAGGTCCAAAGTGTAGTCGTATTCCTCTGGAGAAACTTGGCGCCTGCAGCGGTTCTTGATGCTGACTCTGTCGTAATTTAGAGGGCATGAACCAATGGCGTACACATCGGTTGCCTGAAAAAACAAACACCATTGTCATGAAAATGGATGAATTTCCTGCAGTGGACGTTGTCATGGACATCTGCGCTTTTGGTACCTTGCATGCCATCAAATGGTTTAGTTGGATTAGATTTAGATGCAATTAGTTGGTGCTTGATAGCAAGCTATGCAATGCCATTAAATTTTGTTGGTTTAGATTTAGATGCAATTAGTTGGTGCTTGATAGCAGGCTATGCAATGCAATGAAATTGTTTAGTTGGATTAGATGGATTTAAATGCAATTAGTTGATAGCAAGCTATGCAATGCAATGAAATTGTTTAGTTGGATTAGATGGATTTAAATGCAATTAGTTGATAGCAAGCTATGCAATGCCATGAAATGGTTTAGTTGGTTTAGATTTAGATGCAATTAGTTGGTGCTTGATAGCAGGCTATGCAATGCCATGAAATTGTTTAGTTGGATTAGATGGATTTAGATGCAATTAGTTGGTGCTTGATAGCAAGCTATGCAATGCAATGAAATTGTTTAGTTGGATTAGATGGATTTAGATGCAATTAGTTGGTGCTTGATAGCAAGCTATGCAATGCCATGAAATGGTTTAGTTGGATTAGATTTAGATGAAATTAGTTGGTGCTTGATAGCGAGCTATGCAATGCCATGAAATTTAGTTGGGTTAGATTTAGATGCAATTAGTTGGTGCTTGATAGCAGGCTCTGCATTGCCATGAAATTGTTTAGTTGGATTAGATGGATTTAGATGCAATTAGTTGGTGCTTGATAGCAAGCTACATGTATGCAATGCCATGAAATGGTTTAGTTGGATTAGATTTAGATGAAATTAGTTGGTGCTTGATAGGCTGATAGCAAGCTATGCAATGCCATGAAATTTAGTTGGGTTAGATTTAGATGCAATTAGTTGGTGCTTGATAGCAAGCTATGCAATGCCATGAAATGGTTTAGTTGGATTAGATTTAGATGAAATTAGTTGGTGCTTGATAGCGAGCTATGCAATGCCATGAAATTTAGTTGGGTTAGATTTAGATGCAATTAGTTGGTGCTTGATAGCAGGCTCTGCATTGCCATGAAATTGTTTAGTTGGATTAGATGGATTTAGATGCAATTAGTTGGTGCTTGATAGCAAGCTACATGTATGCAATGCCATGAAATGGTTTAGTTGGATTAGATTTAGATGAAATTAGTTGGTGCTTGATAGGCTGATAGCAAGCTATGCAATGCCATGAAATTTAGTTGGGTTAGATTTAGATGCAATTAGTTGGTGTTTGATAGCAAGCTATGCAAGCATGCCTGGTTATTATAATTCAAAAGAGTTTAAGGTGTAAAGGTTAAAAATTATCACCCTTTCTAATGCATTCATTCATTTTATGAGAAAAATGGTTATCTGGCAATACAAAAAAAACCTCTGGGCGATGGTGATCTCTGTGCAATTGACATAATTTGCATTTTACACGGCTCTTGCGCTCAACGCTACACGTATAACCAGATTGGACAGACGTTGACATCATTAATTTGCATGGTGCAAGTGTGCTTTCCGTACAAATGATGCCCATAACTGGCGTCACATGTTAATTAACCCCAGAAGAGCTCTTCGGTTAACGCCTTGGAATTGATGCCATGAATTGATGTTGCCACGGCTGTGCCGGATGTTGACGATAAACTGGAGAATTAATACGCATTGCGACTTAATGAAAACTATGTTGATAGCCTCGGAGAGTTATCATGACAGTTTACAGACCACAAATTCTGGCCCCATTTTTGTGGTTGAACTTAAGGGATGGGCCTTACTATAGCTTTGTTTATGTTTAGAGGCGTGTTGGGAATTTATAAGGTTTAAGGATGCACATCTCCATGAAGTGAATAGAAATGTTGACAAAAACTGATGCAACCCATATAATAAATCCATTATAAGTTCCCAAAGGCACGTTGATTATTAGATGCTTTTTTGCACTAAATAACATCTGAATACATGTAGCTGGTACCAAATTCGAGCTCGTACAATATGCCTCATTCAGACATTGCATGTATGACATATTTGGTGTATTACTGTATATAACTTGCGAATTTTTGTACATCACTGTGATAAAAATAAAGCACTTGTTATTACTGTACAATCTGTGCATAAAGTTATTCCGTAGTTTTTAAAATAATCATTGTTTCACGAAAGTTTTTTGTGGAAATATGTAAAGTATTTATAGCATCAATATACGAGTTTATATTCTGTTTCACACACTTTGTATCTACATTTTGTTTTGTGATACTGGCAAAGTTGGTTTTGGATTTGGGATTCCAAAGTGACAAAAAATAAAGTTTGTGTATGGACTGATCAACTTTACACATTTCTGACATGTTTCCATGGCAGCCTGTCATGATTTTTCGCTACAGAATGGGCGAATGTTTGGTTATGTTGTAAGTTGTAGTGCGACCATGAAAAGTGCGTTAAATAATGTTTTAGATATGATATGTATTTAAGCCTGACTATAAACAGTCATTTACACGATACATTTTGTTTGGTAAACATAATAAAACCTGCTCATAAATTGCTGAACTTGTTATTTTTTACCATTATTGTTGATTTTAGGTTGACGTCGGTCGTCAATTGAAACCTTTATTAATAAAAATGTTTCTTTTACAGCTTCATAATGAAATGTCGTCAAACAGTAAAATAACAAATGTGACAAAAATAATGTATCTGCATCGCTTTTTTCATCCCGCTACCCGGATTTTGTAATAAAAACACGTTTTTAAGTGATAAACAAATAACAATTTGGCAGATTTGCTAAAAAAAGACTTTTTTGTTTAGGCAGGAAAAAAGGTTCAAAAAATTGCTTTTTGGTAAAAACTTTCTTGTAAAAATGTTATCATTGACGCTTGGAAGAATTAATAACTTATGGAAAAATACAATAAATCGTATTTTTCCATAATGTTGTAATATAACTACTTGAGAGTAGGACAAATTTGATAAAATTAATTTCATTAGCATCGCTGATTTTAAGCTCGTAACTCCAATATGCTACATGTCACCAAAACTGTTTACAAAGTCGATTTAGGAATGCTGAATAGGAGAATTAGTAGTAATTAATTGCTACAGAAACAGTACAAAAATGATATGAAAAATTTCTTCATATCACATATGATGATTTTGAAAAAAATTGAGGATTTTACGTGCTTTAAAAGTGGAATATTCCTATGTTATGGTTAATTTCTGGTGAATTATACATAGAAAATATTGTTTTATGTTTACCACATGCTGACAGCATTTATGCGTCATTATCGAGGGCGTATGTATACCGTTTAAACTTGCAAATCATTTTAGTCCCACAGCTTCGCAGAATTCGACTGAATTGGTAAATAAAATTAAACTTGGTAATGAGGGTGGGAAACCCATGTATTTATTTGCGCTACACTCTAAACGGTAAAAGTACAAATGTTGAACCTTAAGGGTACACATGTTTTGAAACTACATGTATATAAGCTTACACACCCTATGGGTACATACATGTATGTTGATTGCATGTGTACCCCTGACATGTGTTCCTAGGGGTACATATGAGTCTGCACCTTGAGGTACAAGTATTTAAATCATTTCATCCCTTTGGGTACATATACATGTATGATATATGGAGTGCAAATGTACAATTGTACACCACAAAAACCGCATTTGTACCTTTACGGTTTACAGTGCAGGGGTCCCGAAACAGTTAGCATGCTGAATCATGTACCGTAATGGGGAGGGTGTGACACTCCCACCCTCGTGGCTCTTCTGTCTTGCTGGCCATCATGGCATCCTCGAACTTCTCCAGGGTCTGGGACGGTTCCATCTTCATCAGGACGTCCAGACAGCAGTCCCCATACCGGCGACAGTCGGCGTCGCAGAAACAGCGGTGGTCCAAGAAGTTGTTCCAGGAGAGATTTTGGGGTGGGCTTAGGAAGGCCTTCTCGCCCTCCATCCTTGTCATGTTTGGCCGGCTGATGTTGTACGGATGTTGACAGTAGGCGAAAAATTCGAAGCAGGGAAATGGTCGGAACACCCTGGACCTGCTTGTCGAGGTTGTGGTCCCGTTACTCTTGACATTGATCACAGTAATCCTGACACAAGAGAACCCCTGCAGCATGAGGACCACTGTCGCAATGGCCAGCAGGTTCATTTTTGGCAGAAATGATTGCAAGCTTGTCAGATTAGATCCTTGGCTCGAATTGATTTTGGATGTTAGCATATGCTAACCAGTTGGTTAGTCGGGTTATTGATCTGTTGCGGGGTGGGCACTTGACCTTTGGTAATGCTCCAGGAAAGTTCGATGTGATGTGGTTCAAAAACAATGTAAGAGCTTCTCAGAAGTTGATCAGTTGAAAGGTTGAAAGCTGACCAGTGTTCAGTGAAACATCGTATTTCCTGTACTGTGGTCATGATCCATCGGGTTCATGCATCATAAAGTTCAAAGGCCATCTTGTGGGAGATTCTCACAGCATCCCTGAGTTTTGATTGAAGGAAAGCTGCGTCTTCTCGCATCCTCTGAGGGTCATCACTCATTTAAGGTCAAAGTCGGTTGGGTCAATTGAAGGAAATGGTTGGACAAAACTTGCACATGGCTCTGGATAACGTACATCTAAGAAGATCAATGATGTCCATGGATGAAACGAGCTCTTCAGTGTTTGATTCTGGAGCTGCTGCTTCCGCTCTGTGGACTAGTCAGCGACGGATTACCGAATGAGGTGGTCGGATCAAGATCAAGTTGAAAATTGTACGTTGACGTGGGCTATCAATCCCCCCACGTGATCGACAAATGTTGACTTTCGCAGTTGCACATTGGCTGGAGCACATGTGCTCGGTAGAGGCGGTGTCAGGTTAATGGGAATCAGCCATGGAGCCATTTGATCTAAGGGTAAAGATCAACTGAATTGTAATGGATATCCGAATGTAGTTTTAAGCTTGTTCTATGATTTTGGTTTGTTTATTCGGGGTGTGATATGCATGGCTTTTCTGGGCTTCCCTATTTAAACAAATTAGCCAGAGCTTCAATTGCATCGATGGATATAGTGGGCGTCAGAGATACATGTAAATGGGTGGGCATTGTTGTTCAAAGTGGGTGTTATATTACCACTGAAAAACAAATGATGTATATGATTTACGTATCCCCTGAATGTTAGCGTCTACTCGATTTACATCAACGGATATCATGTTATATGCTATCGTATTTTAATAAAACATTGAGATAAAATTAATCATTTGTCATCATTTTTTACAAAAAAAATGTGAATACAGGTAGATGTGGCTGCCCAATCGCCAGGCAATCACTGCCAGCACACGAGCCATTAGGAGGAGCCTATAATTGTGTAGCACAGCCGATTTATTTGTTCAAAACGCGCCTTTATATTCCTTCGTCGTCACATGTACTATTTTCTGAATGATTCTTAAAATCATTTTTTTCCTGATAATTGACGTTTACATAAAATTCTCGCCTATGGTAATCATGTCTGGTCCCATCGTATATCTATAAGCTGCATTAAAAATGCATAGCCTAAAATTTTTAACAACGTTCATGTCTATTAAGCTCGTAGGTACAGGAAATTGAGCATATTGTAAACTACTGTAGTTAAGTTAGTTAATTATGGCGTCTTAAAAATTTTCCAACTCTATCACAGCTGGAGTTTGTATAGCAAATGTTCATTAGAAAAGAATATGCTCAGTAATTAGTTTATCAGGTGTCTTAATAGCCCATTTTCGAGAACTTGCCTATTCCATTACAGTGTTATATTCAATTGGAAAATAAATATAACAAAAATAAGTTTGTTGGCTTTATTAATAACTCATGGATGTTACCAAATAAATTTAAAAATCTATGGCCCCTTGCCCATACATTGCTATTTTAAAGTTCTTTTGGGTACATTAGTCGTAACAGAAATTTATAGTCCCTGTATGGTGACTTTTTTGCACCCTGTATTTACAAATACTGTCTTAGCTGATGGCTATATCGTCCGAAATTTGCTATAAAATCATTATCAGCTGAGCTTGTCAACGTGTGGAAATAAATGAGGTTTTGATCTCGAAAATCTACTATTAATGGCTTTAATGTTGTAACATGATGCCAGGATTGCTCAAGTTGTCATTCTCATGGGGTTTTAATGACACATAAAACTCACTCTTATCTGCTCAACTTTTAATTACCACAGAATATCTTTTTAAATGCGACCAGAATTGCGTAACGGTATTGTTTTGTCGAAAGAGTATACATGTAAACCTGCAAAACCCTGGTGGGATTTACTGCTGAACTTGCTCGGGCCTGCTGTTGAATGTATATCAATAATCCATATAAAAATAGGCAGTTGTCTGCATCATATTCTTAGCACGTGTATATCCTTTCAAGGTATAGTTAAGGTGGAGTTGCACTCCTTTTAATGGAAAATACTTATTTTTAGTGAAGTGGTGAAGTGGATCTTAACTACTCCTTGCTTATAAAGAAAATAATATAACCCTTTCAACACGTGGAAGAATATGATGCAGGATAACAGACTTCACCTTTTCATTTTTTAAGACAGTATAAACAGTAATTTTTTATTCAGATAAATTAATGATTTTGATGTAGTGTATCATATATATGTAGGATATATTACATAATGCTGTAGGCTCTAATATGATAGGATTTAGACAGAGATCAAGATAATGAATATCAAGTGACCCCAAATAAGTGATTACACAGCAAAACTTGCATGTTGACCAGCTTTGGCAACAGCTTCTCAATGCCCTTGCTCTTATTACATGTAAATTTCAACCACGCCATAAGCTTCCGGACCAATTCATATTATAGCACAAGCCATAATATGGAGATTTGAAATTTATTGTGCATCAAAGAATGAGAAGCCTTTCATGAGTCCAGGCTCTGGTTCTGGGAATTTATCAGTTTGTGTTTGTATAGATTTTTACCGATTGCCATTCATATCTAATGGCTCGGTGTTAAAGTTGACATTTTCAAATGTAAAGCTTTGCAGCTGTTGTGACTATTGTCGAATCAGATCCACAATTTACCTGCTAAAATCCCCTGACCTAAAATCATTTAATTTTTTTTTTAAAAAAGTTAACAGTTATTAAAATTAATATTACTTAAGTAAAATTCACTAAATTGTTGGATGTCCAAAATTTAAAATTCAAAACGTTCACAACTGTCGTAGGTCCGAAATTCCATACTAGCTTAATTGGATTTTTAATCACATATTTATATTAATAGAGAAATCATTAGGTACTTGTCCATTAACGGAACTACCTGTTATGCTAGGGTAGGTTAGGTTAGGTTAGGTTTGGTTAGGTTTTTCGAGCGTTTATACCTACCCTAACCTTACCTAACATAACCTAACATAACCTAACCTAACCTAACCTAACCTAACATAACATAATATGTAGTTCCGTTAATGGACAAGTACCAATCATTAAATTGTTTACTCTAAAAACCACAATTTTCCCCCAAAAAAATTGAAACCACGTTTAGTTCGGATTCACAACTGTTTCCTAATTCACCAATACTTAATAAGAATTAATGTAAAAACATTATAGGCCTACAAGCTTTCCGAAAATACGAAAATAACATTTAAGTTAGGTGCTTTTGAGCGTAAAATATGCACTTTACAATCTTCGTATATATAAAATATAGCGTAAACCTACACCCACAGTGTAAACTCATAAAGGAAATGCATTGTGCCGTTCTTGACCCAAATTTTAACCTGAGGCATAAGAATGGTTGGTAATATGAACACAGATTTAGGTCGTTGGATATCTAATATGGACCTTAATTGGTTGCCACACCTTGGTAGCATATTGCGACTGGATTCGTGCTGATTTCTAGAGCATAGTTGGAAATCATTACATGTATATTCAATAAAGGGTCTTTTGTAAAAGTTATATAAGGACAGGGGAAATGAAGTAAACCTCTTTGCTTTGAATGAATACGATAAAGCCATGCCATGCATCCAATTAACAAAATTCCACCAAACTATCAATCTCAAAAAAAGATTTTTTTGAATTTAATGTTGTTAATAATATCAGCAATCATCTGGCGGGTTTGAAAAAGTGACTTTGTGATTGAACATATGATCGACTCCATGATCGATTGTGGGAATATCGATAACATGCATAAGAATGCATCCAACATTGTAGCAGGTCATTAAATTGGGTACAATTGACTAGCGTCATCTAGCGTTGAACCCTGCATACTTGAAGTCGAGATTGCCCATCTTTCTCATAGATGGCGCTATCAGCATTTCGCACTGTGTAGGCGGCTTAAGGTTGAAGGACCGCTCCTTGAAATCCTAACAAAACATGGACAAAATCTGCTGAAAGATAGTCCAAAATTGTTAGCAAACCTATTTAACACGTGGGAGTCATCTTCCTCATTCCAATTTGCATCCCACATGCAACAAACCTCAAGTTATGCCCCTGCTAGTGCATTTCTTGTCTTGCAACTACATGCATGCTTGGAAGTTTTAACACCTGCAATACAAATATAAATTATTCATTATAAATATTACTTTATCAAACCACGATTACGCAAACCAACAAAACGATCGTCGTTTACTGCATTTATTATGTTGAAATTGACATATGCATGATCGATTTTTTTAAAATTTAATTTTGGTAATAATTGCTAAGGTGGCTAATTTGACATCAGGTGTTTTTACGAACTATGAGAACACGTTCTTAAGTATTGTTCACTGCCTTTAAACATGTACATCCCACTTTAGTTTTGAATTTCACCGAGCATCATGCAAAAATTTGAATTGAGTGGCCTAGGCATGCTCGTGAAAGTGCTCGTCATGCATTCCACTTCAAGGGTTGAATTATTTAAAAAGTAATTTGTATTCCCACGACACACTGGCTTGACTTACTCGGGCAAGGACAAAGTCGCCCACGAATGATATCATAAAGGATACATTAAACCCTAGCTCGGTTTTCACCTCATGAATGTGGTTTGTTGAAGAGCGTTAATGTATTCCCTAAATACGGGTGGATTTCGTGGAAATTTAGCTCCCACTCGACGTTTGTTTCACTTTTTCCTCAAGTTTTTTTTCTCTCCTAAACTGATAAGTCAAATGCACCTTGTTATATCAGATTGACTTAAATGAACTATAGCTGAACCGGTAGAAATTTACACCAAATCGAGTCTCATGTAATAATGTAGTTATATAATGATATAATAATCCCACATGCAAAAGAAATGTATTTCAAGTTCGTTTTGAAATACATTGCAAATTGTAAAATGTATTTTTCAGAAAAAGCTCCATGATAAAGGCATTGTAGAATGCATTTACAACCCATTAATAAATAGATTTATGTCTCAATCTACATATATTTTAAAATGCATTTCATTTCCATGAGGGATGTAATAATATAAAAGTAGCAATGAAACAAATGATATGACAAATGATGATGGATTTTGACGCAATGTATTGTAAAGAAGCAATCATGATTACATCATTTGAACACCCCCATTTATTTTTCCATTATCATTCGTCAGCATTTGGCCCATCTTTCCCCATAAGATGGTGGCGTAATACTTGAATGTCCCCTGTAAGCATAATGCACGCGGGTTAATGGTTACTTTTCAAATTTTAATTTGATATTTGGAAAAAAAATTATAGAGATGCCTGAAAAGATGCTAAAGATGCTTTCGTCATGTTAATCAGACCAGCTCATAATAGTTGGTATTCAAGCCTTGGTCACTGCGTGGGGGCCAAACTGCATTCTCGTTTGAATTTTACGAGATTTCGTGAAGTTTTTTAGGGAAAACTAGGCAGGACACGAACTCAGTCTGGTTTCAAAGGGTTTTAGCCGGAACTACTTATGGTAATGCCGCCAGATCGTTATTTCGATTTCGTGCAGACGTTGCCATCCGACATTAATCAAAACCCTCCTCATCTCCCACGAAACTTTCCTTTTCTCCTTTTTGCATCCAGAGTGGGAATTTTACCATAAAATGCTCACCTGATAACTCGTTGATGCTGGAAACATGACGCGTTTTCTAAGGCATGGCCAGAGATTCAACCCATATATGGAAAAGTTTTAAATTAAGTGCACCAGATCCTCGAAGCTTTTATGCAAAAGCGATTAAGTTTGAATATAACGTTGGCTTGCTTTCAGGTTTGATTTGTTGGACGAATTAGTTTCTGTTACCACAAGCATGCTGGGAAGCGTGAATAAACATTTACATTATCCATTCACTTCAAAATACATGTATAGCGATAAGCTGATGCACAAGTTGCATAAATGTCCATTTTTATCCACATGCAAAAGAAATGTATTTCAAATGCATTTTGAAATACATTGCAAATTGTAAAATGTATTTTTCAGAAAAAGCTACATGATAAATGCACTTTAAAATGCATTTAAAATCCATTATGAAATACATTTATGTCTCAATCTACATATATTTTGAAATGCATTTTTTTTCCATATGGGTAAGTATTTGTTTAAGCGCTTACTAAATGCATTCCAAACCTTATTGAAGGCAAATTTGAAGTAAAAGGCGGTGGGGAGGATGGAGTTAGTTAAATGCTAACAATGACCAAGAAATAATGACATCATCTTTGCAGTTTTATAAAGCGTTTAGATGAAACCCCTCATTTGTCATCCAGTTTTGCAAAAAAAAGTTAGCCTACGGTGAAAATATATTTAGCTAAATCTTATCATGCTCATATTTTGGTAAAATGTTCTCATTTCGATATTTTTCGGTTGATGATTATGGCATCACTAAGTCAATGGTTGGGGTGTTTGAACATGACGACTGCTGACATGGGGGATGGGTTCTGAAAATCTCGAAATAATATTTGAACGTCCAGAAATGACACAAAAACGCAGTTCTTAACATTGCTAGTTTTGCCCCAAATGTAATTGTTGAAAATATGAGTTGAAAACACTATGGGTTTCTTACTTTTATGCACGTAGGTCGAGCAGGAACCCAAAATTCAGGGAAATTGAAATTATACTGTGAGGTAACATCTTCCATTTTATTTTTTTGCCATGATGTCCCGTCTTAATCCCTGAGTAGTCTTAAGTGAAATGGCAAGTTTGATAACGTGTTTTTTCTTCCATTTTTTGTTGAGTAACTATTTTTTGTGCTCTCGGGGGTTCCATTTTAATGCTCTTAATTTCATTTTACATCGAGGAAAGTCCTCGAGCATCATATCAAATCACTATCAACGAAAACCGTCAATTCGGGTTGCAGGAAACACGATGACGATCGTTTTGGGGGGTCAGGAATCAACCTAGAGGGCACCACCATTAGCTGGCCTTGTAATAATAATCCCATGGCAAACGATAGAATGGAAACTTCTAAACTTTATGAAAACTTTAGGACCCCTCGCCAAAATATTACTGAATTCTTGTTCTAAGCTTATTTTACTTTTATTTAAGGCCCATTGAGAGTCAGTTGTGACTTTGGGGACACCGTGCATAAAATTACCAAATACAATTTCTCCTTTCCTGATCAACATGTTAAAATAATTATTTTGTAAACATTAACAGGGACTCGCGTTTTTTGGGATGTGCTCCTTGACAACTTATGGAAATGTATATAATATTAATAAAAAAAACGATAATTCTATCTTTAAACTCTTATTTTGCTTTATGGGCGATCGATGGCAGCACCTGCCATCTGAATGGGAATATAAGAAATGTACTGTCGTTGGCAAAATAAAGAATATCTGGAAAAATTCTAAAAACGAAATGTCTTTTCATTCTATATAGCGCGGGAACTTACAATCAATATAAACTTTGAATTAAAACATGTAATTTCATTTGAAATTATCATATCTGTCAAAAATTATCAAAATTCAATTGCATAAAAGCACTTTCAATGGACCTTAACTTTGTTCTAAACTTATTTTACATCCATGTACTAGCACTGGATTTCGAACATTTTTGTGCGACAAATTTTTACACTCCGTTGAAGAAAATTTTTCAGAATACCGTATAATTTTTTGTTGAGTTTCAATGTTATTATAGGCCTATACAGTTTGAGGAATGCATGCTATGCAGTGTTGGTATACTGCACACACAGTTTAGCTGTGTTGCTGGCCTTTATGGAGGTAAAACAAGTACATTTTGAGACTTAATTTATGCTAATGTGCACATTATACGTTCTTGACAAGTGCAATGGTACAAGATTGTGTAAATTTGGGAAATATTTTTTGAAACGTGACGGAAGCCCTGGTACATCACCGCTTTATTTCTTGCACCAAGCGGCTTTATTTTTTTTCTAAAATTTTGAAGCTGCAACTTAAAAAAACCGATAGTCATGAAATTCCAGTAGGGAAAAAATGAACAAGATTATCTGAGTAGGGTTGGTGACGTCACTCCGTCACGCTCTGTCGAGTGCGCAATAATGGCTAAAGATTTGAAGAGTGATACATTTTGAATTCCTTCAGACGTCAACAGAATTCCTGAATGTTATTTTGCGGTTTTGAATGATGTGGCTGATAAATTTCCGTATGGGCTTCAACGATTTCATGTTTTATGCTGTGGGTAAATACGGAACAAGAGTTTGTTTTTATGCTGAATACCCACTGTTTTCAAGTCTTTTGACTTAAAAGTTGAGGTTTTGAGACTGCATTTGGATTACCTGTTTAAGTAACCAAAACGGTACGAAAAATAGTACGATTAAGATGGGAAATTTGTATTGTAATCTATGTAAAGTTTTTGAATAACTTTTTGAAAACATGGTGGTGACACAATAGTTACAACAAAAATTGTTACATTTAAGGCCCATTGAAAGTGCGTTGTGACTTTGGGGACACCCTGCATAAAATTACCAAATACAATTTCTCTTTTCCTGATCAACAAATTAAAATAATTATTTTTGTAAACGTTAACAGGGACTCGCGTTTTGTGGGATATGCTCTTTGACAACTTATGGAAAAGGATGGTATATTAATTAAAACGATAATTCTATGTTTATCCTATTATTTTGCTTTATGGGCGATTGCTTTATGGAAGAGATTTACTGTCGTTGGCAAAATAAAGAATATCTGGCCAAATACGAAATGTTTTTTCATTTTATATAGAGCAGGAACTTACTATCGATATAAACTTTAAATTAAAACATTTAGTTTCATTTGAAATTATCATATCTGTCCAAAATTATCAAAATTTAATTTCAAAAAATCCCTTTCAATGGGCCTTAAACATCTATAAAAGGTATTTGTTATCAAATGCTTACATGCGTGTATATGTTTCGTTTATAACTTTGTTATTATTAGTCCGATTTACACCGATAAGTACAGGTATAATGCACTATCCTGTTGCAAAAATGTTTAATCTAATTATGAGTAATTGGGGGAAGGTTTCCACTTTGTAAAATAATGATGTACACGTACTGTACATATAGGTATATAGGGGTACATGTATACACCTATAGGTACACATAATAGTATGATACCTAAGCTTCAATTTACTTTGTCAACCACATTCATCAAAAGATTTTACAAAATCTAATTATGATTCATGTTTGTCGAAATAAAGAAGCATTTTAATGGTCATCATTATCAAGAATTCAGTATACATGTATATACTGCAAAATTAATGAACATGCTTATGATGTAGCCGCTATCGTTCAGTTACTCGTATACATGTTTATGTCATTAAAGCATTCCTTGGTATCTGATGTTAATATAAAGACATTTTTTCACTTATCGAACTTAATTAATTTTGTCAAGGGAGATTAATAATTGTATGGTAATGAGACAGTTTGAAAAATTGAAACATTTTACAGCCGCAGGGTGTTTCGCAGTTTTCATTTTATATAATTGATGAAATCCCCAATCTGATGGTGGGGTTTTGTTCAGAAAAAATATTAAATTTCATGTACACAATCGTTTGTTATACCAAGCTATTCCCATGTTACATTTCAAAATTACACAGTATAATTCAAAATTGTTTGTCAATCTGAGCAAACGTATTAAAGCTGATATTAATGACACAAAGTGTGCATTTACACTTGTACTTATTTTGCTGGCTAATTTTTGAGTTTTTCATTCTCCATGCATATCCTTAAAATACGTGCTTTGCAAGTTTCAAAGTAGTTTTCTTATCATCGCAGTTTTGCATAATCAGACAATTTTAAAATTATCAAATTTTTAGTTTTTTAGCAAATGTGAGATTATCAGGACGTGACATTTTTTTTTCGAATTGATTTTACAGGTCGATTGTCTCGAATAGCACTTAGATTTTGTACACACTGTACATAAATAAAGAAGTTTGAGAAGGTGTGATGCGATTTTGTGAATAGCACCGTGTTTACATGAAAGCATTAACTAACCTAGAACACTCGCACCAAGTCACTAGAGATGTGCGTTTACATGACTTGCTTAAAGATAAGACAGGTTACCACCAGCACAGGTAACAGGTCGTCACGTGCTCATCATTATCAAACTGTTTGCATTGATTTGAGAAACTCTGAATCTGACAAACCTCACGTAAATATTTAAACAACACAAGTAAAGGAGTGTAAACAGGTTTACATGCATGACTCATTTAGTTTAATGTATCATGCTCATCTTGCACGTTTATGGTTTCATTTTTCCGTGAAAGAGGGAAATCATCAGTGTCACAAATAAGTCTTTGAAAGTTTGTCATATACTGCAGGTCGTACAACCCTTTGGGTACAATTATTCGGGAAGCTTTCCTCGTTATGCTAATGAGATGCTCGCACCTTAGCACCCTTTTAGCATTTTAATGTCAGCAGTTGTTGACGGGTGGAATGTCACAGAGGCGATGAGACAGTGTCAGCTGCCACCCCCCCAACCCAATGCCCGAAAACTGACCCCGAAATAATTGGGCCAATCAACCTGAGACGATGACGAGGTGCGAGGGCTTCATTAAATGCTCTGGGGTTTAATAGTAGTGGTTCAGCTCCGGTTTTCGGTAATAAAGTCGTCTGGATTCACGCCATTACACTGGGCGTCTTGGAGAATTAAAACTGATCTCTGTAAACATCACCAGATTTGGGCACAATTGCAAGTTCTGTTGCAGTTGTTACCCAACGTAGAAAATGCATACGTGCATCATGATTGATATTGCATTGTCCAAGAATGTATTAAATGCATCGTTTAGATATGGGCTATACAGCATTTAATAAAACTGGAACCGGTCTTGTAAGTTCCACTTTGACATGTACATCGTAAAACACCCTCATATTTCATATGTATAGATTTTGTAATATCGTATTAAGTGAGTGGCTTTTCCTGGTTGAATAAATTGGAAGCCGACATTTGCAAATCATGTGAATATATTCAACCGAATCATTCCAAAAAACTGCTGAATTACCAACTTACTTCAAAACAGACTTTTCGATAAATCTCATGAAGCTGGTACTTAATATTTTTGTATTCAGTGCTGGATTTTAGCAAAACACACGAAATAAGGCCATTGGATTCTTTGAAAATCCATGCATTAATTGATTTATATTATACCTTACCTACAAAAAGGCAAAATAACAAGTGGAAACGAGAAAATAAAACGTGAAAATAAAATAGCAAGAAGAAAATAAATCAATACAATCAATCCTCATTGAAACATACGTTTTTCAAGTTGATGCACTATAAAATGCTACTATTTTAAAGGGTTACCATCATGAAATCTCACCATAGCTTACTGGAATTATTTCAGGGAAAAACACAGAAGCACAGAACATTTAATACGTTGTATCAGAATTTATACAACAAACATTGAAATAATATCTCAATCACTTTTAATTTTTCGTTTCTTGTACAGTATATATGGATTCAAAGTGCACCACTCGTATTTGCTTGTAAAAGAAAGACAAATCTCTGAAAGGTACGATTTCGCTTTCTCGGGTTTCTTTTACGTTTAGAAATTTCAATTAAGCTTATATTTCTCTACCACCCCTGTAATCGATTGCCTGACACGTTAAGGGTTTCTTAACCGTAAGAATGCACTTGACATTTACATGATGGATAATTGCAAATAAGACGTACCTGTACACGAGTACTTTCATGCATGGGTGAAATAACTCTTTAAGTATCTTTGAAGGAATTAATCATGCTGATAACGAGTGCATGGACAATTTATTTTGCTCGTAATTTAGTCGAGTAAAATGTTTCAATTCTCTCCAATTATCAAATTTCGTTTTTGATTCCGATGCAAAACTTACAGGTCACATTAGTCAAAAATGAAGGAAGGAAATCAAAATTGCAGACTTCAAAAAGTAGATTGCCTCTGAAAGGTCAAATTTGTCGATGAAGTAAAATGCATGTAATGCAGGTGGAATTTCGCAAATGCATTCAATCCCTGACACAAGGATGTGCTTGTCTTTATCTTCCCCTTGAGGGAGTGCCTGGAAAACTGGAAGGATAATGAGAGCAATTGGTAAGTCAGTGGTATCATGAAAGAAAGTTTACTTACCTTTGTAATGGTTTTATAGCTTTCTTTGCATCTACCATTCTCGGTACCGAATTAGCAAACACAAATAACCGGTACCGACAGCCAACATGGTTTGGCAGCAAGTGCTGGGCCATTCTAAATCCCATACAACCATGTTTTGAAATAGTTTTGAAATAATTGCAAGAATTTGCAGTAAACATACCCATAATCAATCCGCATTTATCTTCCGGTTCTAAGACATTCAAATCTCCCAGAATGCGACCGCATTTCCATTTTTCAGTTTTTGAAATTAGCGGATGATTCCAAAATTTGTTGTTGGTACCCTGACAGAAATTATCACACGCGTGCTAGACATAAATAGGAAGTGTGAACATTTAAGATGTTGCTTCATGGTCGTAAACCGATTTCAAATTTGCATATGTTACTCGCGCTGTATTTCCTGGTATCATTTTAAGGCCCGTTGAAACTGCGTTATGACTTTGGGGACACCCTGCATAAAATTACCAAATAAATGAAAATAATTTTTTTGTCAACATTAACAGGGACTCGCGTTTTTTGCCATGCGCTGTTGACAACTTATGGAAATGTATGGAATTGCAAAAAATCACTGTCAATGGGCCTTAAAGGACAAAACTTTGCGATGTTGTACATGTATATGGAGGTCCCCTAACAAGTTTTGCACTCCTCACTGATGCAAACATCAACTATCCTCCCAGTCCCGCTGGCTGTTGTAGAGCACTTGGGTATTGTTTGCAACATGACAGCCATTAAAACTACTCTGAGCAAATTGTTGAGTTTCACCACAAAATGCTCGCCAACCGGACACTAACATGCACGCTTTTATTGCATCCATGCTAATTTTGCTTCGCATAAAAAAACTTTGCAGAAAAAGTGAAACTATGCAGATTAGAAGAGTGGTGAACTACCTCTGGCCGCAGAGGATCTTGACATTGCAACACGAATGCGGATTAATTATGCAAGGAGGGATTAATTCTGGAGATAAACAAACATGGCCACCGTGGTGTTGTTCAACCAAAAGCGATCCTCGCCCGGGGCCAGTGTTGGCGGGCCTGGGGAAACTGCATATTTGCAAAGCAACTAGTGAATGAACCCTGAAGAGCCGAAAATAACCATGCAGGAAAAATTGGCGAAAATCCACTTCCGCGTTTGCAGCAAATTCCGTCACTTTTGAAGGGCCTTTCATATCGATGGAAATCTTTGTGAGGCTTTGATTTGCGTGAAAAACGGTTTTGCATCGTTTCTTGACACCGGAGACAATGGGTTTGCAGCACGTTTTTCAAGTCTACCCGCAGATCTGAGATTAGGAGCCACAATAGCAATGAATGTTATGAGCACGCTGATGTCCGTGAATAAAGCCATATGTTGCATTCGATTTAAATGTACCTTATATTAAGTACTTTGGTAATTGACTGGTCGTGACCAGTGATTACGAGTTCATAATGCTTTTCCCATTGGATGTTCAGCAAGACATGACACTTGATAGAAATGTTAAGACCCATTGAAAGGGATTTTTTGCAATTGAATTTTGATAATTTTGGACAGCTATGATAATTTCAAATGAAACTAAATGT
>JAQFYZ010000446.1:0-42495 GCA_034695085.1 Cylindroiulus punctatus
CATAATGTAGTTTTTATTTTATAGCTACAAACATCTGAAAATATGGGTTGGATGATGACTTTTGGTGCTCACAGTACCTCTACCAGAATTGTGAAGGCCAGCAATTACATTTTACGGGCAAGGTCTCGCAAACGTCATTAGCATTCTTCACTTCTTGGAATGTTTTGAATAAACTTCATGGACTTCATGGAAACTCACGCCATGCAGTATTTAGCAACAAAAACTGGAAATTTGAATGACATACATTATCTGATGCAAGATCCTGATACGCGATCACTGCTTTTCTTCAATTGCACATTACCGTGTTTAAACTGATGACGAACCAAATTATAGTTCCCTAAGCACGGTAATTAAGCTTTTAGTTGACAATGCATGTACTGTATTTTGCAATGATGCGTTTACTTGATTGACCAGACGTTGTTACCACAATAAGATATGCAGATCTAATTATTATAAATGAATTATCACTGGTTACTAACATGCAGTTTGGCAAAAGATTTTCAACTTCGATCTCTGAGAAACCAGCAAGTACTAATCCGATGATCAAACAGATGGTAAACACATTACTCATGCCCGGAGGTCTACACACAATTCACCATAAAAACGTCATTTTCCATAATTGCCCAATTATGCAGAATATACAGTAGCATAACGCCGGTAAGCCCCATTTTCGGTCGGAGGAATGGGAAGCACGTCATATGCGTTTTTATGACGAAAATAACTCCATGTGCATAGGAATTCGTTCTAGATATTCAGACAAACATCAAGAACGGAAGTCATTGGCCAGAAAAAAAGCCTTGCCGAACTAAATAACAGCACAAACGTACCGGAAGTACTACATCCTAAGGATACTGTACACGATTGTACCTCAATTGAGGACGATCGATATCACCCCAGAGGACCTTAGACCAAAAATGGAAATACTGTAGTTAGAAGACAAACTAGCGTTAAACTAGTTTGACTGCTGTTATACCTTATTTTCATATGACATGGTTTAACTTCTGTTTTCATTGCAACGTCACAAAATACCGGTTCATATACAGCCGTACTCAACTTTGCAAGCTAGCACAAGCAATTTCCAAACAAACAAATGATGAAAGAATATCGGACAATTTCCAGTAGATTAGTAATTTAGAATCTGGTGTTTCCTACAATTCTTCATGCCATGTAAGCGTCAGGATTCCGAATAGACTACGTCTTGGGTTTTTCCTTTAACTCAAGATGCTCGAGACAAGTTTCAAGATGTGATTCAACAGATCTGTAAAGAGTTTGAGGGCTTCACCAACACTGCAAAATTTAAAGCAAGTAATAGTACTTTCTATGGATGGGCATTCTACACCACAGTTTGCACCATACAGGACAAATACAGTAATGTACAGTGTAGTAAGGTAGATGTACTGTTTCAATACACAGTACATCGAGTACATATACAAAGCTCGTATACTGTGTCATGGGATACTGTACAATGTATTTATTTATTTAACTGGATTCTAAAACAAAAATTACAAAATGGGAAGCTTATTTATTGTATCTCCATATCCATCCGGATTGTAATGCACAAACAGTATTTCACCAAGTAGGATTGCACCAAAGAGCATCTCGTTCAATAAATCTCATCTAAAATAGGCCTACTTACAGTGTAATAAAATGACCTTTTCACTGCCCCAACCTTGGCGCACGAGTCGGTGATTTAAATTCAACGCAGGCAACAAATACTATAAAACATGTTCTGTAAAGTGTAAACCCTTTGGTTAAGTTTGAACAATTGAGGCGACAAACAGACTCCAAAGATTAGGGGGGGAAAAGATAGGTACTTTCAAAGGATGACACCAATGACACAATGCAGAATACAAGTAAGTTCGGACATTCCAACTCCTTTCAGACCAAGTGAACAGGTTTTTCTAACTTCAGCTATTTGCTGTTAACATTTCCTTGAATGGTTGCATAAACATATGTTAAGTGTGAAATCTTGCATTTTGGCACCAGTTTTACTTGAGTCTGATTTCCGCCGCAAGGTGACACGTGTACACGCCACAGTTGTGGTGCATTTGGTTTTACAGTGGAAAATATTAATTGAAACAAAAACAAAAGATAAAGTTGTTTATATTAAGTAATTATTTATCAATTATTTTTTTAACTTGACGTTCAGCAATTTCACGAATTATGCCCTGCTAACAAATGTGCGTAAATACTGAAATATGCACGTCGGTAAATACTTTGTGCACATTTTGTGTTTAAATCAGCCTAAACTAACATATAAAACTGTAAGTTCTTTATTTAGCTGCCCATCTGCCAGCCAATCACTGCCAGCCTGCGAGTAGTTAGCAGAAGCTCGCTTTCTCATAGCGTCAATGAAGAAGCAGGGCATATTCTGTAGCACAGCCCAAAACTTCGTCTCTACCCATGTGGCATTTATATTAGGAGTGGATTACTACATTTAGAAACACTGTAAACAAGTTTTTTATCTCTACTAGGAGAATTTCTTTCGTCAACTGCTCGATTTTACTGAGATGAGTTTTCGGATAACTGCATTTTCCGCCAGTTTCACAGGGTCAAGTACCAGTAGTGTAACCATAAAAAATGCGTTAAATATTATGAAGTTCTCGACTGTTTACATATCAATATTTGAAAAATTGCTTTAGACTTTAATAGAACCAACGTCAACGAAAACGCATCGTTATAAATAGGTTATACCAATTCAATTTATCAAAAAGATTACAAAATATTTGCACGCACGCCGTCTCGATTTCAGTTATCAAGCATTACAACTTTCTTGATGTAAGGCCTCGAAATATCGTCATGTGCCCAATTAGGGCAAATGACCCCAAATTATATGAACATTGGATTGGCGTTCTAAAAATTGGAAGATCTCAGATTTCAATGCATACAGTACATACAATACTTAAGTGTTCCTACTGTTCACAATGCCAAGCTCTCCCTGGTACTGTATAGATTTGCAAGTATATTGTGAAACATGAAAACAATGAGTTTTGGTCCCCCTCAATAACAACTGAATTATTCAGAGGTGAAAACCCACGGGGTCTTTGACGGTATAATCGAATTAAATCAGCCATTACCTTGGAAAGGGACAAAGTTGAATTTAACTTATGTGATTTTCACATTGTATACTTGGGAAAATTAAACCTCGTTATCAGTCACAAAATGCAAGGTTCTCGGTTTTCGTGGCTTGGTCACAAGTTTCTATGTACATGTATAAATAATGGTCGATTTGACAAAAAAAATTATTGTAAACCCCCTGCCCCTGTAGTGACAAAAAATTATCAGAAAAGAAACGCCCTGTATAACCTGAGATCTTTCGGGGCAGGGAAAAAGCTTGTTTTTCTGGTGGTTTAAGACATCAACAAATTGACTTTCAGGGGATGAAACATGGACCAGAAACTTGAAGTAATCCATCAAGTGGCGTTTTTTATTTGACCAAAAAGCAAATGTAGTCTCCCCTCTTAAAACCATAAAAGAAAAGGACAGTAAGTCCAACTATTATAGCTCCCAATTTCATGTAGTCCAATGTGTATGGTCTGAAAGCTCACGATCACAGTTAGGGGGACAGGGTGCATACAAGTGGTCAAGACAAACTGTTAATTTTGTTCTTAATTGTTTTAAAAGCTTTTAGCATGGAATTATCTGTGGAGGGTGGTTGTTGGAACAATTTGCAGCAATGGAAACGATAGCAGTAAATTACTTTTAGGGCATCAATCTCTTTTGGAGGCATCAATTACCTTCCCCTCAGACGCCATTTTCAAACATTTACGGTCCAGCAATGGATTCATGGTCAATAAGTGAAACAAACTTTGAGGGAAAACGTCAAAAATGCTAATAAAAAAAAGCATGGCGCTTCATTGACATTGAGTGCTCAGCTGTCAATGCATGATTGGCCAGCTGTAAAATCATTTCTTCACCATCAATACTCGAAATAGCCTACAGGGTGGTTGTAAAATAGATTCTCATTACATACATTAATATAAAAACTGGAATATACAGTGTACATGTATTCCAATCTAGCGGTTGCAGTGTCGCCTGAGGTACTCCCTGTGAACCAAATACACGAAATAAAAACTAGTTGTTCTACCTTCTTTCAAAATTTAGTCCTTGTAATTAGACCTTTTTAAGTCAATTTTTGCAAGGGTGGAAACATTTAATGCCTCCAGCCTTTACAGATACATTGTAAATGTACAAAGTTTATCATCCCCTGATGGAAATTACAATTCGTTAAAAACTCAGTCATCGATCAAGACAACAGTGACACCCGTCGAGTTATAATGAAACCAAGGAACTTTGATACTCTGCTCCAATTGGCTATAGGAAAAATGTCATCGAAGACAGGCTTGCACCTTTTATGCTTGTTAATGATAAGATTAATGAGTTTATCTGCCAGACTAATATTACTGCAGCCGATAAAAGTCTACAATCAGGAACGAAACAGTTTCCACTAATAGCAGCTCGCTCATTCCATGTTCGTTCAGGAACATGATTAAGTCCACCAGCATTTGCCTTGTGCTGTAATCCCATTACCTTAATGCGATATTTTGATCAGTCTTGTATTGAGGTAATGTATATAAAAGGACATGGTTTTAGGATATACTCCCAGAAACAGCACACTTTACTTGTACATCAATGATCTCAGGCCTTCGTGTAAATTAACCATGCAGTGACCCTTATCCTTAACATCATCCTTTTATACACCAAATTATGAAGATATGGGGATTTGACCGAATAGACGGATAACAGAAAACCATTCCTGAACATTCCTGTTTGTCAAGTGTTTAATTCGGCTATTAAAGCACTTCCTATAAAAACCAGTACTGTATAAAAGAGGTCATAGATTTGACATCACTTGACTCTTGAGGTTGTATGAAGGGGCCAGAGGGAGCGCCTTTGCTTTGGGACAAGCCTACAGTCAGATGACTCGTCAAGTCCACTTAAACACTTGAAAGCTCCTCAAAAAGACGAGATGTAATAATCATTTATACACATATAAAATGGCAATGGAAAAGCCTTGACATTGTGCATGACAATAATATTAACGAGCAATCCGAGAAGCCAGGGTCACCTATAGAACAACCAGTGTCGAATTGCGCCCCCTAGTAAGGCGACTCGAATTTAAAAATTGGTAAAAATAAAAACATGTTATGAATCTCGAATGAGGGTCCGTCAATTGGGAAGAAATATCACGAAATGATAGTATTGTTTATCAAATCTTACTTTATAATTGGTGTGTCAGTAATGTGTGAGTGAGCATGAAAAGTCACGAAGGTTTTATTTAAAAAAATACTGTTGTGGACCTGGCCCACGCCTTAAACAAAACTTATTTTTGGTGGACAATATAAAAGGTATAACCATGCAGGATAAGGTGAATCCAGATTCTTCAATTAGATTTCAAAATTAGTTCTGTTAGTTGTTTTTAAGGGAAATTTCCATTCAAGAACTGGTCTGTCACGGGAATTATTTTTTTATAAATCCTCAAAAGGAGGAGGTATTTTTCCAAAACTATTTTTTTAAATATATTTTTACGTGAGGACTTGTTCAAAAATGTAGTTTTCGAAGGAAACGTTCAAACACTATCTCTTCATTAAAGTAAGCCATTTTTCGAGAAGTTTTATATGACAACTAAGAATTATTTGGTTTTAGGATATTTTCTCAAATGTTTTATACCGGTATGAAAACCATTTTTCTAAAAACTGGATAAAACTGCAGTTTTATGTGAACTATTTTTCACAAATTTGATTTTTCCGTGAACTATTTCTAACATGCAAAGAACTAGTCCTTAATGTTATTCTTTAAAAGCAAACATGTTTAAGAAACTTGCTTTCAAAAGACTAACTCATCAAGGAAACTACATTTCCAAAAGCCCATGAAGGATATTTTTCAACAAAAACACCAGTCTTACATGGAATTTTAAAACAATTGCAGTTTGCAAGGAAATTAACTGTATTTATATTTTGAGATGTTCTCAGACGGTTGCAATTTTTCATGGAAACGTTTTGATTGCCGAGCGTGGCGCGCCCTAACTTAAGGATTTTTTGTACCTTGCCAATCATGTGGATAATTATTGTCCTAATTATATTTTATTCTTTAACATGCAATATTATAAATAACAACATGACAAAATAGCATCTCAAAGCGCATTTGTCAAAGTACACCATGCATAATTCATAAATGAGTGGAAAATATTATTTCAAAAAATAACTGAATTATAAAACTAGTGTAGCGTGACCAGCGTCATTGCATGTAAAAAATGCCAAAAAAAGAAGCAGTAAACAAGTTTGCTATTAGGGTGGGATAAATTGGCCATGTCCTGTCCTGGAGCAGAAATTTTAAACTGGAACTGGCATCAGCAGGATTGAACTGGTCAGCTGGAATAAGCTGGAAGACCCCCCTCTCTCTCTTTGTGAGTCTAAAAACAAAACTATCACATGTCAAATTTTTTAAATTATCCCCCAACTTTCTGAAGGATTCTCGTTTACCAGACCAGCCTAAGCAGCTTTACTAACTTGCTTATTTACGAAAACAAAAACAACAACAGAGTTGGTTTTGCTCGAACTAATTCGTTACTCCCATTACTAGTTTCTGGTACAGTTTAGTTAAAACTGCAATCTGCTGCACAATTCAAGCGCTTTTTGGCAGTATAACCTGTCATGGTTGTTGTTGTTGACGTCCAAGTGCTTTGTGACATACTTAGGGTTTTTTAGTAGAAACAAAAATAATGAGAAGGGGTCAGCCACTATATTGTCACGGTCAAATTCACTGTGTCATATAACATTACGAAACAAGGGTTACAGTGTTCCCCACAAAATTGTTGGTTTTTTTTTTCAACTTTTTACCACTTTTTAAACAAATATCTGACCACTGAGCAATAACAAATTTCAAAATGCCGAAGTAAGGAATATGCTAATTATCGACAGGGTGCTTCAGAGTAAAAATATTTCATTTGAAGTGGAATTAAGAGCATAAATCGGCAGCAGATATCACAATTTCCTCGAGTTTGTTAATGTAAACAACAAAGTTGGCATAGAATTTTTCCAGCCGGTTATGGGAAGAAGTCCTTATCAAAACGGGGTGTTTTCCAGATGTGCATTGCATTCAGTTGTTAACTTATGTTTTGTTTGCAGTCTTGGATAGACGAAAACTAAGAGGTCGAGCAAGGTTTTCATTTCAAACTTATCAGGAAATGCACACACATTTTTCAGAGGTTAACGCTTCATCCTAATAAGCTTACTCTAAAAACTTGGGAAGTGTTTCCCATGCCACAATAATCCCTGCCAAATAGTAGACTTACGATTTATCATTCTCCTAATTAGTGGGCATTGCAATTAATGAAACGAAAAACCAACGGATGCTATTTTTGCCATTTTTGATTTTTTTGAAATCCAACCCCCAGGAGGCGCTGCTAACACAACTTGCATAAAATTTTCGTGGTTCGTCCCCACTATTGAATGCCTGGCGGCATTACCAATTAATATGCGTATGCTGACATAGTTCAAACAAGCGAGCACGCAAAAATAGGACAAATGGGGGCGCACGAGAAAAAATAATGGTTGTTGAAAACGTAAACAAGTCGTACTGTATGCAGGCATGCGATGATAATTATCATACCCCATTTCTGCCTGGTGGGATTTTCAAAAGTAAAATGTAAATGCACTTCAGTCAATGAAAGTATTGCGTCCAGAACTAATAATCTTCGACTGAAATTCGGGGAGGACGTTAGGGGGACATAAAAATTGGACCCTCATGAGTTGAGTAACATGACCTTAATTCACACATGGCGTGATTTCGGCAGGGTAATGGACAGGGGCTGTAGAAAGAAGTGTAAACATTAACAGGCTGGGCAATAGAATTTGTTGGCGTTGGTTACATGGTTTGATGGACAACTTGAGCATCTTCCCTGGTTAGAAAAACTCAAATTTGAACAGTTTCGAGCAAGAGTGAGCTTGGCCTACTTACATTTTTTCTTACTCCACCATGGTATAAAATCCCATTTGCGAATGTTCAAAACTTACAAGAATCAATTCCAAGAAATGCAGAAGCCGAATGGAGGGAAAAAAACACCAAATTAATAAAAAATATATGTATCTGGTAATTAATTCAATTATTTAATCCAAAGAACATGGACTTTGGCAGTTGATCGTTCGTGCAAAGTCCCTTAAAAGCAACGTGTAATTGAATATGCCATAAGAAAAATTATCCAATTCACGAATTAAATACTGATATCAGTAAAAGGACCCAGCCATCGCTCATAACCCAACCTCATGACAGCCCCGGAAAAGTTCAAGAAAAAGCCAGGGTTAATAAAAGCTCGGCAAAATGACGTCGTCAGCACACGTATTTTGCACAGCTAGACTTAACGAGTGACAACAAGCACGCATTCAAATAATGATGATTTATATTTGGCAGCAGTGTCAGGCAGCAGCTTTGAGCATGGCAATCGTCACATGATGAGGCGAAATATTAGTGGAAAAAATTGCAATGCACGTGCATCCAGATTGCACAGGGCCTGCAGAGAGAAATGGCACATCCCCAGAGAAATCCAGTTAGGCCCAAGATGACCGTTAATCCCATTGGTCAGCGATTGTCTATGCACCATACAATGACTGGAATTACTGCACCCTGCCGAGATCCCATCTAATCACGAAAAATGGCTAAAGGAAAATGGGATAAAAACAGCTGCCTGCACAGAGACGCAATGTCATCATTACGAAAAATCTGCAGAGAAACTTTATAAATACCCTTTAACTAGTAGGCAAACGGTACTCAGAAATTCCCTTTCTGCAACAGGTATCTCGCACCTGCTGGAACAATTGTGGCTAACAAGTGTTTTCGTATTTTTTTCCACCTTGCAAGGTTAAAATGGTAGAAGAGTTGTTTATTTCTGTCTGTGACGGAAATTGTTCGCAAAAACAACGGATGTCAAAAGAACAGCCACTCTTATTATGTTCAGGAAATGTCGCACAGTCTGCAAGCACCCCATTCAAGTATGAAAATTGATGTACAGCAAATGTAGGGAATTTTATCTGAAAATCGCTAAACTGACACTAGATTTGAGAGCAAGAAATTGAAAGTGTTATCGATATTAAAAACACATCCTGTCAATGTCAAATCCAAACGTGTATGATACGTATCTTTGTGTAGCTGTTGTTTTCGACTGATTATTTACGAAAGCATGCATTATCGATCATTAAATTAATTTTGCAATTGAGTTTACCGAACATGTACATGTACATTGAACAAACGCATAGCGTTGGTAGGGAATATTGCCTAGAAATCCGGAAATGTACAACAGATCTTTATAATAAGAAATTGATAAGTTTAACAGCGTTGGAAGTGTCATATCCTGCCAATATTCAAAACAAATTTCAAACTGCCATATATCCTGCCAATGTTGAATCCACAAGATATGTTTTATGGAACAAGAATGTCATTTTGGTTGCTGTTACATACAGGGCTCCGACAACTTTGGCAAAATACAATGCCCTGACTTTCCCAGGTTTCAGGTTCATGTACATGTACATGTACATGTATGTGAAAAGAACCGTCGCTCAGAGATGCATTGAGATTTTAGTGTATTTTTAAATATATGTAGTGTTCTTCAAAAATATTAACGGGAGTTGACGGCAAGTTTATAAGGTAGATATTCAGAAATACTGGCAGGTTAAATTTGTAGAGAAGTCTAGATCGCAGATGATTAACTTTAGCCAGTGATTCCACAAGAAATTAAAAAATTCCCAGACTTACTGAGACATTTTCAAATTCCCCCAGTCTTTTCCAGGTTTCCCAAGTTATGTGGGAACCCTCTACATACATGTATTGCAAAGTACCTGGTATATTGTATATTTTTTTGGATGCTGGATGAATTTAACTAAGTCAACATTATTATTCATGCGATTAGTTTTCTAGTTGGACAAGTATGTAAAATTAGGAATGAAGAAACACCAACTTCCAAGTAAAAGACGTTATTGCTTTATACATTTTCTTTTAAAATGATTATGCAATATAGGCCTACTGTAGTGTATATGTAGACCTAATAAAATAAATAAAGCACTGGAAGGCAATTTTACAGCCCATTTTGGATGCTGGTACTATTGGGGAATTACCGGTACCTGACTAATTGGGACTGCAAGGTCGATGTGGTACTTTGATATGGTATCGTGCATTCGGTTAAATAGCTGCGAAGCTTCATGTATTTCAAATTGGTGATTTGGCGTTTGATGTGCTCTTAATGCATTGCTAATAAACAGCCTAATAACTACCAACAAAAATGATAATTGACAACAACCCAGGCCATCAAATATGGCTGGTTTTCCCACTTAATCCTCCCCAAAAAGCATGTGACCCACTACTTCATTTCATCACATCCACTCAGTAGTTTTTAGTACAATGTATAACCATAATGAAATAAAAGACGAAAACAATTATATTGCTCATGGGAATTTTCACGTAAAACGCGCATTGCCGGGCAGAAAACAACAATTTGTAACGTCAGGAAAATAGTAAGCAACTGTCCATCATCCAGGTGCTTGACGTCTTTGTCTTCTGGTAAACAATTACGATTTTATTAAAATCTCCAACGGATCGCGTTGGCATTTCACAAAAATACAGGGTGATCATATAATTTTCGTCATTACATGATCACTGTCCTCATAACAAAAATTTATTTTTGAAAGACTGTTCAGAATTACACGGTCAAATACTGGAACCAAATGCAACAAATAAAAACTAATAAAAATTTCCTTTTGGTGCCAACAGTTTTTTCATAAACTTACTTTTGCAATGAAGGTGGACTCCATGATCACCCTGTATATTTACAGCAAGATGTGGCCACCAAAAATAGGGAAAAACACGCTTTTTGCGTGTTTTTTTGCGTCTTTTGCTGAATTATCGAACCATGTATAGTGAAGTGACTATTTCACGTATCTCTTACGAGGTTGTTCAACTTTCACCGCATCGATTTTTGGTCTGTTGATGCCCTGGATGTTCATCATTTACCTTTATTCCCAAAACAGTGCCGCGTGTATTCCATGACCTAGATTGCCATATGGATAGTAAACAACAGTACAGTTAGTCGCTAGATCTCTTTTTGACGACGCCATCTTGACAACCAAGATGACCTAAGTTTGGCAGATAATGAGCTCATAACAGGGCTCCACATCCGTTCCTTATTATGGCTTATTTCATATTTTGTATCCGTCGAATGCGACAATTCGCCGAAAAGAGGCCACCCACCCACACAAATATATTAGTGCAGATCAGCAAACCAAATACATGTAAGTGCGTAGGGGTCGATCAAAATATTATATGATCCCATTTTCGTGATTTCCATATCAACTTTTTCTGAACCTCGCACCCAATCATACATGTAGTTTTGACATAAGTCTAAGAATTTCCCGCTTTGAGTTCCATGTCCACGTCTTCCTCATCGTCTTACATGTACAGCTGCCAAAATAAAAAGCGATTTTATGCTGTGATCCGGTGTGCAAATAAAATTTCGCCGGTGGCGTTGTTTATCCATATCATTTGCTTCGGTAAAAATCATCATTTCTGATCTATTTTATCAAAACAGTAGGCTCAATTGGACAAAAAATGTTGGTTAACGAGTATGTCGTCATTTGGGGGTTTGGAAATTATGACAAATAATATCATTGGTGTAATCGTGAAATGGAAATCGCATAAAATTTGAAAGTCCTCTATATAAGAAGACTAAGAGCAAGCGTTACCAGGGTACCCCAGCTGAGGAAATTTTCAACTTCCCTGACAACTCCAGGTTTTCCAGCTCTGGTGAACTCTGTTTTAGTCGCATTGGATCTGCTCAGAAATCAATCAAAGTACCATCAACAAAATGTGATCGAAAATTTCTCTCAATCTTGCATCTCTATTTAGTGCATTCTTCTCCATTAATTTTACCCCATGTAGACTTCGCGTCTAGCTCAAGGATGGAATCCGAGCTTTTCTCGTTTTTTACCACAGTGGATACCATAGACATTATACAGCTCCATCTGGATTTCCAGTAGGGGGTCAACGAGAATACCAGTTTTGGACAAGGTGAATACCCCCTACTTGCCAGGGTCTGCCATAGGAAACCAGTTTCAAAAACAACAGCTGAGGAGGGAGAGTCCATGGGTGCCGCCATTTATCTTCTTCTGTACACCCTCATTCTCTTCTTACAATATCAACAAACTTTCAACAAAATATCGAAATGACATATTTCTAAAGGTTATAATGTGACTTTTTCTCTCAAATCTTCAAAAATTTACTTAGACGCAGCTAAAGCTGTTGTCCTATTTAAATGTACTAACATTTGGCCTGGATTTCTACCAGAAAAAAAGCCAAAAACGAATGGGGTCAGCTGAGATTGAGCGAACAGCTAGCCTCTACCATGGTTCGTGGGCTGGCCAGGCGCCACAGACTGCTGCCAAATCGCTCATCAAAAGTCATTAATTTCCCATCGAGCTAATTTTTCAATTGAAACCTCAAACTACAACATGGCTTCTTTTCTTCCAGTTGAGGAGGAAAATCATATTGAAGATTAAACAGGCCCTGCACACTACATGATTGACAAAGCTAAAGGCTCAATTTCATTATTTGAAAGAGGGAGGGGGAAATGCCTCATAGAGGTAATTTGACGAAGAATGATGACTAATTCAGAATAGACTGGATCTGAACTGAGAAAAAGGTAGATGTGCTAATTTGCACTAATTATCAGGTGGGAAAACGAGCCTCTAAAAGTCCACATTTAGAAATCGTGCATGTGGAGACTAAAACTGGAGGCACATATTGCTGCTTCCAAAAATTCTAGGCAAATTTCATCACACATTCAGGATATGTTGCATTAGAAAGAGATGAGACCCACGAAAGATGTAGACTTATCACATAGGATGTCATAAGTCAGATCTTTAAACAAACAAAAGCTATTCGTAATTTCCAGAAATGAACGCACCTCTTTAGTTACTCCTGTTAACAGGGTATACCAACCTACTTCCTAAGACAATAATGGGCTAGTTTTTCCCAAATTGTGCCTTTTGCTAGCATTGACAGTTTACTTGCATAACTTGCCTCAAGTCGCTTACACGTGGGTTTACATGACTTCCCTAAGTTTGCCTGTCACCAAGCGGTGGTATGCAGCAAAACACCCAGAATCCAGCACTTTATAACAAAGCAGCCCAGACTGGTTATGTGGTCTAAGTTTTCTACAGTGTACATGTATAACCAGATACATTTGTAATGGGCATGATGTGGGGTTGGGGGACCATCACTTCAGACCACTCATCAGCAGTGCACATTCGTTTATGGACAGCCACCTTTCGCCACCAATCGACCGAAAGCACATTATTGACAGTAGCTTTCAATTTCTCAAAAATGCAAGGGTCCCGAGATAATCGATGCTGCCCGTCATACCAGCAAAACCAAAAAGTTACAATTAGCCAATAAGCAACCAATAGCTAATCTCAGTCGAGCATATTATATCATTTAGAAGATAACGAGCGTCATGTTTTGTTTTTATTTCACATGAAATCCAAATTTTCAATTTCACTGTCACCGATTAATGTACCATATACAGGGTTGCCACTGATTTTTCAAAACTGTCTTGCCTGACTTTCAGCAGCATAATCACAAATTTTGCCTGACTTTGCCTGACTGAACCAACATTTTTTCCTGACTTTGCCTGACCTAAAAGTTAAACTTTTGTAACTCGATTACCCGGAGATCTGAAAACAACTGCTTTAATACAAAAAAATAAAATAAAACCAAACTTTTAATGCATTTGAACATTTTTCCCATTGTAGTTTCTGAATTTTTTCTTTCACACTTTCTCAATTTTGCCTGACTTTTCCTGACTTCAGCTCAATTTTGCCTGACTTTTCCATATTTCAGCCCATTTTGCCTGACTTTGTCTGACTATTTTTCATTTGCCTGACTTTGCAGGTCAGTGGCAACCCTGCATATAGCTGGAAAACGTCATAATTTGCGTGAATTCAGGCGTCCGAAAATGAATCAGACGGCTGCTGAAGCTCTTTTAAGTGGGTTTTGTAATTGGCGAGGTCGCTTTCTTTTGTATTTTGCTGCTATGTGCTCGAAAAGATTACCTGAGAACCATTCAGAGATTAACACCATTCTTTCTGTACTTTTGCAAGTTTTGCTAGTGTTTCACACAACTTGCGAAGACGGTGCCCGCGTATGCCTGGCGCGACCAGGCATGAGTATTCCACCATCTTGGAGATACAAATATGAAATAGACTTTTACCCGGATTGTACGCTGTGTTAGAAAAAATGTACAGATAAAGTAATGTTGGAAATGAAACCGGTGGTGGCATTGGCATCGCGCTCATTTTCCCCCAGCCGTTGATAAAAACAAACACTGACCATAACAAGAACACATTAACGCCACAAATACCAAAATAATCCTAAAAATAACAGATAAAACACACGGTGGCTAGCACTTCAGACAGGTCCCATTTTGGATTTGGAGAAGGTCATCGATACCACATGTTCGAGGTTGGCTACAATAAATGAAAGAATTATGGTACTGTACATTCCCAGTGATTTACGACCAACAAGGAGACAACGAAGTACTGGTATCATGCCATCATCCTAGGAGGAGAAGGGTCAGACGAATGCTGACGAAATGATGATGACATGGGGGTTGTCTGGAAATGATGACATGGAGGAGGAAGGGGGTTCCGAAAATGATAACATGAGGAGGGGGTGGTCTGAAAATGGAGAAAAGTTGATGACAATGTTAGAACGTTTCAAAAATGGTCCCTTAAGGGGATTTCTTGGGACGAAGTGCTAGACACCGATGTGATGCAAAGACATGTAAAAACGTATCGCAAGATATACCTACAGGTGGGACACGCACACACAACATAGTTTGACGTATACTAACCTCCGTTTCTCTTTCGGTGGCATTATGATTTGGGTCGGTCAGAGCCTCGAAAAACCGAATCCAAAGGTGTCGGGAAAATTGCACACAGTCTCAGAAACACTGCCGAGGAATGCACACAGTTTCCCCCAACCTGCTTCGAAAGCAAATCGGGAAGCTTTTATAGTTTTCAAAATTCTTGCTGCTCGAAAAGCTCAAAGCAGCGATCTGTACCAGTCAGTGGACGATATTTCCGATCGACCCTGTACTCAAGTCAAGACTCGAGAATACACAGTGGGGTTTTTCGGTAGGAGGAAGACTGCACACAGAGCACACAACTTGGCTAATATGAACAGGACACACAAACTGCGAGATACCTAGTAAATCGCAGTCTGCACGAAAATCACTTACTCGAAATCATCAAACTCGATCATCCTACCGAAGGGACGCACGGTCGAAAAAATAAATATTCTAAAATCGGAAATTCGTCACCCAACGAATGGCATCGAAGGGCCTCACTCGAAGAACGAAGCACACACTCTGGCCACTGATGGCCAGGCCAGTGGTCAGCAGGGGTCAGTTTCAACGCACGTGAAACCAAAGTGCCCTACTTCCGCGTGGCATTTTTACCCTCTGGTCGAAAATACACTCTCGGGACCGATCTCACGCAATCGCAGGCAGAGGAAGAAGGAGGGGGGACGGTGAGGGTAGTCCAGCGCCGATAATCCGGAGAAGGCGCAACGGTTATCTCCTGGCCAACAGTCCGGCGGTTGGTGCAGATTGCGAACGCTGACCGTCGACGAACACTCACGTTAAACAAACTTCATGCCGCGGAAAACGGTTGAGGTGGTCGAAAAAACACGAAACAAACACATCGGCTAGAGCCTCCAACTTCATTATAGCGCCTGCGCTGCGCGTCACTGCTGGCCAAATTTGGTACAGCTGGCTCCACCTTTGTATGGGGAGAAAAGCTCTACTGAAAAGGCCATTGGCAGAAGCGCCGTAATTTTAAGCTGAAGCATAGTGTATAGCGTCTGCTAGACTAGGTGCTAATCTAATGGATTCCGAGGCGAACCGTAAATATGGTTTGATAAACATTTTTTTTAGCAGCCCTCTCGTCTTATTGTGAGTGCTCTCGCCCTGGCTTCATGCGCATTCAAAATCCTATGAAGGACATAGTTAGCATGAAATGAGGGTCCATTCTCTATTTTTAGGCTGGGAGACAACGTGCATTAGTTGGTCTACAGTGGCCCCCGAAAGTGTTGGCAATAGCTGTTTTTTTCTGAATAACGGTGAAAAAACTGCAATAAATATAAAGTAAAATATACATTAACCTTTCCAAAACTTTGAAGGAGTTTAATAAGTAGTATTTAAATAAGATATCATCGTGTTATTGGCAAGCATGACGGGAACTTTCAAAGTCGTCTGGTCTAATTTCAGCTGCCTTTTATTTTATGGCCCAAGTAACTCTTTAGAATAAGCCAGCAATGGCGGCCACGTTTGTTTTCTACGGAGCCTGTTATGGATAGTTTTAGGTTAGGTTAAGTTAGGTTAGGTCAGAACTGGCCCCCTGGACACCCATTTGACCTGACCAAACCTAACCTAAAACTATCCCTAACAGGCTCAGTCAGGCTCTGTAGAAAACAAGCGTGGCCACCATTGCTGGCTTATTCTAAAGAGTTGCCCCCCAAACCTATGCCACTGCCATAACCATCAAACTATGCCAACACTTTCTAGGGCCACTGCCTGCTTGGGGAATTTGGCAGGAAGCCTTGGTTTTGCTCTTCAAGTCAGGCTAATCTGATGCGGGCCTTTATTACACGGTCTACAAGACTGACTGTAAGTCTGCAACAGACTGATTATACTGTATACATGTATCTGGAGTAAAAGCCCGGGCAGTTTTAGAGGTTAGACACATGCTTTCACAAACAGGATACCAAGAGAAAATATTCTGTAGAAAACAATGTCTGAAATGCATGTAGTCGTAGCCGAATAATGCTATCACAAATTCTGTTTACAACTTGTCAATATGACAGTCTAACTGTCAATGAACAGGAGCTCAAAAGTGTTACCGTGGTGCATTATGTTCATGATGTGCGAAACATACGCTGTTTTGTGTCCCTCATTCTTATTTTCTCACATAAACTTTGCTGATTTTTTGTTATGTTATTTACCAGGTGAAACTGATGCAACAGACTGCCATGCAGATTGAATATTCTTATTTGGGGGTTTCACCGGTTTTATATTTATCATGAAGTCGCTTTTCCCTGCCTATGGAGGTGCTGCAGCGAGCAAAGGTGTTCAGCCGGTGGAAAATAAAAATACTGCAGGTAAGCGTAACTGCAGTTTTGTTTAAAATCAAATTTGCTGACTTTAAAGTTGTAATAAATATTGTTCTTATGGACATGCACGCTAAAAATCTATCAACAGGCGACCAACTTGGATGGCTGCAAAACGCCAGTTACACCTCCCAAAATGTGGATGTCTTGGCATCGATTGCGGAAATTAAGCAAGAGTGAGTCGGATCCGCCATGTTAAATATAATCAAACATTGATAACCGATCTTTATTAATTGATTCGAGTTGCATTTTGTTCCTTGATAGAACTGACAAAAACGAAGAAGACCAAGAAGAGGAAAAAGACAATCTAGAGGTCGCTGAGGCACAGCCGGAAATTTATGAGTTCCCGCATTTGCGTGCCAAACGAAGCAGTAAACGTAAACACAAACATAAAAAAGAAAAATCAAGGAGACTCGCGAGATCAGATTCAGCTGAAAGACTCATCGAGCAAGCACAGTTAGTAACTATTGTATTTAATTTACCTTTAACAGGAAACTTCAGTTCCTCAAAATATGACCACATTTTAACATTCAAGTTTTGCCGACATGAGAATCAAACCCGGGTTATTCGATTAGGAAGCCAGTGTGTTACAACTCTGTCAACTTGCCCCGTCTTGCGGTAGCCTCATTTGGAAGTTCCTGCTAGCTTGTAACCGTTAATTTCTAAAGTAAAGACTCCCATTTGCAATGATATGCTAATTTCTAAACTCACTGTGGTCTTTTCTCCCAGAGTAGTGTAGTAGCAAGTGCTTGAAACTACGTCAGCCAGTTTTTAAAACAGTTTGTGTTTGGTCTAGGCCTGTTAGGGGATTGTTAAAGTCCAATTGTAACTGGTTTTTTTGTGGAGCAAACGTTCCAAACCAAAGATTAAAAGGATAAAAAATATAATGGCTACATTCATGAAAAACTTGTCACGACAAGCCCAGTTTAATACTATTTTTTTACTTTTTTTTCTTCAGAAAAAATGAAAATTCAAGCAAAAAAATCTTTATCGAAGATGTCGGACTGCAGCCTGAGCACGCATTCCGCGTGGACAGACAATCGGATCGCAACAACCTTGCATTTTCATCATTGTCCCATCACCAAATACCCAAATATGTTCGGTCCCTACCACGGCTTAGCGAAACAGGTACGACGAGTCTTTACTATTGGCTGCCGAACGTCGAAGCACCCACGAAGGACAAATCCAAATCGAATCGCAAAGAGGACAGATATTACAAACCCCTGAAACGACTTTACAACGAAACCAACATTGTTGATTTATCTAAGTGCCGAGGTTTGCAAACTCGTGACAAACTTGACGAAGTTCTCAAGAGCGCCTATCTACCGCTTCTCCCGCCAGTTTCTGAACCCGAACTCTTAGATTCTATCAGTGCTCGGCTAGAGATCAACTCCAGCAACCCATTAGGAATCTATGACCAGAACACCAGCTTATACATTCAAGGCAAGGGAATGTCTCAGGAACCTAGTGAGAAAGTGAAATCAGAGTCTCACGTCAGAGAAGAAAAGTACAAAGAAACGCACGATGAATATCTTCAACGAATGACCACCGAGTATAATAAATATGTGAGAGAACATCCTTACGATGTTAAAAAGTGGATCGAATTCGTCAAATTTCAGAATGACGCTGCGGAAAGTACTTTCAGTCAGTTCTCAGACACCCTGAAAACTGCCAAGCACCGCAAAGTGACAGAGTCTGCATTACTGGAGAAAAAAATCGCAATTTTGGACAGAGCCATTGAGCACAATCCCAAATCCGTCGACCTCATCGTCTTAAAGTATGACTTGTGTAAAGCCGTGTGGGACACGGACAAACTTTCGACCGAATGGAGGAAAATAATGTTTCTGCACCCCAACAACACTTGGCTATGGCAGCAATACTTGCTGTTTTTCCTAACCAGATTTTCCACATTCACGGTCACTAAATACAGCAAGCTGTACGCAAAGTGCTTCGACATGCTCAAGAAAATTCACGGGGGTCAGTTTCAGTCGCACAAGCCATTACCTAACATGGAAGAACATATGCTCGGTAAGCTAAATTTGTATGCCTGACATTATGATTATAAATATGACCAGAAACGAAGATATGGTAAAGCACTGCCTATACTGTATTTTCAGTGCTGTATTTTTTCGAAGAGCATTCGCCAAAATTTCAAGAAAATAAGAATTCTTTTGGTATAATTACAAATTTTCTTTTGAACTCATTTCAGAAATATTCTCTAGATACTGCCACATTTTGTATCAGAGTGGATATCGAGAGAGGGCCATTGCAAACTTTCAAGCACTCGTCGAGTTCAATTTCTTCCCACCTAAGCACTTGTCTGCTTCGGCCCCATTAGACGACTGGCTCGCATTTTTTGAGCCATTTTGGGACAGTGGCATGCCCCGTTTCGGAGAACAGGGTGCTCCCGGCTGGTGCGAAGCAATGAACCACAAACAGCTCGGTTCGACTACGGAAAAAAATCCAGGTGGAACTTTTTCACATAACATCATTAACTAACGTGTACTGGCTACATGTTTAAAATACATTACTGCTCAATAATCTTAACTAAATTAATTCGTTTGCCTAGATAAGGAAAATGAAGATAATGTCGTGAAACCAGAAAATTCCCGGTGGCAGAATTGGCTGTCGTTGGAAAAGTTTCGAGAACAGCGTAACTGGCTACCTTGGCGACCCACAGAATTAGAAGACGAGTGTGAGGATCCAGACCGCATGGTTCTGTTCGACGACGTTTCTCCGAGCATGTTTCGCATTCAGAACGACTACGGTAAATTCATTTTACTGGTGCGGTTTCTGGAAATGCTTGGCGTGCGCATCTCCCCACACTTTCAGGCGACGTGCAAGCTTTTAAACTGCCATGAACCCAGCAAAGTGACTGAAAGCTCAGAGGTCTTGGATGGTCATCGCCAGTTCGTGTGGAGATTTTACAGCAGTGATCGCCTTGCAAGCATGCTGTCCTTAGATGCTGCCACCTGTAGGACAAACGTTTTCCAGGAATTTGTTGAACGGGTTTTTCAGCAAGCGTGTTCCGTGCTCCATGGGTCCTACAAAAATTTTGTGACACTCCTTTGGGTTAGCTGCCATTTTGAAAAGCTGCGAGAATTGTGGGGCAACGCGAAAGCGTTCAAGAAGCAATTGAAGGAAAGCAAAAAGTTCGTGAAGAACTTTCTCAAGATCGACGATAACAGGAATAATCTAGCACTGTGGTGCGAGTATGCCAGAATGGAGTGGCGGGGTGAGAACTTTGTCGAAGCTCGAAAGATTCTCGATTTGACCCTGGTTACCCATTCACAAACTCATGGTGAATGGAATATAATGAAAAGCGAGCAGAAGTCATCTTTGTGCATGGTTTGCAGAACTTATGTTGCGCTCGAGTTGGGTTGCGATGTGGATGTTTCATCAAGGGAAGTGGACTTTAACAGTGGTTCCTCGAGAGCTTTAGCCATTTTACTATCACTGGGAACAGATGCAAAGTTCATCACATCAGCGAACACAAGCATCCCCAACTCGCCTGCTATGATATTAAAATCAGAACATCGGTATAATGCTGTGTTTGAAGAATTGATTAAGGATTACTTCGAGATGGAGCCGGTCGAGCATTTTCAACTTGACCAGTATCACAATCAAAGGCACCTCCTCGTCGACTGGACCGTTTGTTATGCATTTTTTAAATATCTGACCGATGATTTCGATGCAGCCAGCACAGTTTTCAAAACGGTCCTGCAGCGCTTGACTTCGACGTTTGACGAGTCCATCGCTCAGGTGCTAGACTCTACTGCCAACCACTTAATGTAAGTAATGCAAGGCTATGAATACAGCCTCCAAAATTGGCAGAATATGCTTGTAATAGGCCTATGCTATTTTTTCGGTTTCAGTAATTGGTCGAATTGCGAATTTCTATACATGCAGTATGTGCAGTTCAGCGTACTTCACAACAATGTGTGCCCTACTGCCCCTCTAAGCACATTGAGGAATGTATTGTGCGAAGCACTGAAGTTCTTTCCCGAGAACACACATTTCAACAATTTGCTCCTGGACATTGAAGCTAGGTCTCACATTGCCAGACGTCTGAGGGTGCATTATGATGCGCGGTTGAGAGACAACTCTTTGCCTGGATGCACTTCAGCAATTTTTGCTATTGTAACTGAACTGGAGCGACAGAAAAACCTAATGGACTCAGTGGCCTTAGCTTCTAGCATGGACATAGTTGGTAAGCGGAACAAATTAAAATTAACACTCTGCTATCAGGTTTTTCACTATGTACGTCGAATTGATCATGATATGATTACATATAATGTTTCTTATTTGCAATTAGCTTCATCTCCAGTCATGATGGTTACGGGAATCACTCACAGATTACGAGCACTGTTCGAGAAAATTGTAAATAATTCTAAACTAAGGCATTGTGTACTCCTATGGAGGCTCTATATTAAATTTGAGGTAAACTGTCGAGTGTGTTATATGTAGAGTTGCGTGTTATCATGATACAGTACATCTACTCATTAATTTCATTGTTATTGAATACGTTTTGCTGTGTTTTGCAGGTAATGCAGTGTGACAACAAACGTGCCAAGGCTATCTTTTATAATGCAGTTCAACAGTGTCCATGGGCAAAAGTAGGCTAATGTTCTAGATAAAATTGAATGTTGCTCGAGGCATGTGGCATTTTTCAGTTAAAGCATTATTATTTTATTTTTTTAGGTTCTGTATTTGGACGCCATAGAGCATTTTCCAGATGACATCCAAGAATTTAATGACATTCTGGCAGAAAAGGAAATCCGCGTACAAGCGCCATTGGAAGAAATTGATTTACTAATGGAAGCAAGTCAACCTCCTAATAACAGTGAAAACATGTCTGTCAACCTGGAAGACATTTGTCTTCCACCATAATTCTATACTTTAACTCGTTTCAAGACTTAATGTTGTGTATGCAGCTATGTGTATAAATGGTGATTAGGCCTCTAGCTGCTGAACTCAAAATTTGTTTAAACGATTTGTGATTTGTTTAAACTATTACAACTGAGCCCTTGTCCTGGTAACATTATTTATAACGTGGCACATTATACACATGAGCACAATATACTTATCAAAAATTAATTTTGCCCCTGGAAGCTTTTTTCTACATCATGCAAGTACTGTTTGATACATCTCTGACAATGAGGATAAGGTCTTTAGCAGGCTCTACGTAGTCATTATGGAAACTTGCTGTAAATCTTAACTTGTTGTATAACAATTGCAGTATTTAAAGCTGTGTAATATTCAATAAAAACAGCTCATGAAATTGTTACTATAATAAACTCTTACTGTGACTTGATTCGATTAAACACGTTCATTATGTGTGAACAAGTGTTTCACTTTGTTTCTTCAGAATAGCGGAGTGTAAGTTCAGTGTAATTTAAAAATATCGATACTACACATACTCTTACTGGTTTAAAATTCCCGCTATATAACACTAGGTGGTGCTCATTACCCTACACTAAAAGTGCAGACGACACAAAGGAGATCAACTCACATGGATGCAGCATGCATGTTATAAATTTCCTCATACAACAAGTATGATCCTCGCCACAAATGGATCCAAATCTATCCACCTCATAGTGAAAATTAAATGTAATATATCAATAAATCGGATGTTATGTAATGAGACGTCAGTAAAGACAACAAAGATAGCAGTGGTAAGGTAGCTAGTTCACATAAAGTACATGTACCTACTATAGTGAATGTATTTGGGAAGGGAACATTTAACTTTTGAAGCTATAAAATATATGTTTTCTGTAGTGTTTGCCAGATAAAGCCTTCATTGGAGAACCACCCAAACAAGCACCTGCATTGCCGCCATTTCCAATAAAAAATGGAAAAAGCAACTGGGTTGGACCTCCAGACCCAGCATCGAATTTGAGGTTGGTAACTTATCATCAAGCTGAAAATGAATCCAGGATAGAACGGTATCTAAGGGAAAGGAGGATTGAGGTGCAAGAATGGAACCAACGATTTTGGGAGCATCACAATAAATCTTTTTACGAGGTATAAATATCATTGGCCCACCGTATGCAAGTAGCATGGGATATTATATTGTATTGCACAATTTCATTTCTAGCGAAAGGAAAACTTCGTAGTTAGACGAACGCAGGAGTTGTTTGGTGAAGACGCTGCTTCGAACAAAACCTCTCCGGCACTACCACCGGAGGAAATATCGAAGTTTTACAAGCAGTTTCTGGATGACAATTACACTGTGCACATGCGATATAATAGGTAATTTTTTTAATATTGGGGCAAATATAAAATCTGCAAAGACATTTTGAGTAATAATTGAAATTTCCTATTTGTGAAAATTACAACTCTTTCAAGATGCTTGTGCTCTTCTGTAAGTGAATTTCATCAGAATGTGTCTACAGATTCTTTATATTTGGCCATGCTAAGCTGCAGGGTCCTCATTTGCAAGGAATGTATATTATGACTATTTATTCTGTTTCAGGGAGTGGTATAAAAAAAATATCAGTCTATTACTGCCTGCCATCCTAGTATTTTTATTAAAGCTGGCGAAAAAAATGAAACTACGTAAAAGCTAATGGAGTCTACGTAGAAATTTGTGTGCCATACTTTCAACTCCACTGGACTGTCTGACCAGTCAGAACCATGCACGATTTCTCCAAATGCACAATGCGAGTTTACTTATGAATTGTAGCTCCTGGTTTAGCTGAGCAAACTCGGCGATATGCACACTTAAAAATGTATATAGCGCTTGTCTACTTAAAAGTGACAATAAATTATGTGATGTGGACGTATCACCCGGTCATTATGGCTCTTTGTAGTATAGATGCGAGCAGGTCAACAGATACAAATCTTATTTGAAGTTGTAATTATGCCTGGACCGCAGCAAATAAAGTTCTTAATTACAAGTCTAGCTGTTTGCATTTCAATGATATGACAGTGATGAAGTTCACTGTTTCACAACACCGGCATCAGAATATCAATGTGAGCAAAAAACATGAGGGGTAGGGGAGAGAAAAAGTATTTCATGTTGTATTTATCAGAAAGCAAGTGTGCAAATCATGACAACAGGGGTCAAGGTGATGATACACCTAAAACAATTTTGAATGAGATGGGGTGTCAGTATATGAAGTGGTCGCAGTTGATTTGAATTTTCATAGATAAGGATCTGAATGTGATTAGACAAATCTTTTCATTATGATGTAGATATCAAGGTTCAAATACAGTGGGTACCTCTTAATGTGCATAATGTAATCAACCATTTATTGTTATCGGAATTGCCCAGTCCGTAACGTTCCTATTCAAATCCATTGTAAAATGAACGCTTTTTGTAATAAACTTTCTGCAAATGAACAGTAGGAGAATACCCTTCGTTATTTTGACCTTTCAATGCAAGATATATATATAACAAATAATTGCATGAGTTGTTTGTTGCCAGTAGCACGCATCAGTTTCGGTCATCTGAATTCAGCTGGTAGGCTACAATATTACAGAATAGACGGTTTTCAGAACCACAGAACAGATTCGTAAAAGTATTGTGCTCAGTGAGAAGTCGGTTTCAGTTCTCACGGCAGAGTGGTACATGTAGATCACATGTGTCTTGATACAATGTGTCAAACAACCATATTACACATGTACAGTGTGCTTGTTTCATTTTTTCATGCATTCGGCTTATAGAATCCTCGAGCCTGGACCCTCTCTGATAATCTCTGATAATCTGATAATCAAACGCATGATTTTAGTCAACAAATGAGATTTCCTCCAAAAGGGCTATATCCACCCAGGGCCCTGCTTCAGTGCATATCCTCGCGTTGAGAAATAGTGGATGATAAATTCCATGAATCAATTGATTATCAATAAGATAAGTGGCGCGCCTTTGTGGTGATAAACTGAACTATGTGAATGTGACCAGGGCTGTGTGTAGTCTGCCATAGGCACATCAAACTATATGTACATGAAAATTAGCTGTACTACAAGAATGCAGTAAGTCGGTACACTTTTAATTTCCGAAACATAAGATGCAGCACTTTACTGACTACCTAATTACGGTATAGCCTAAAATGATGGGAACTTGGTGATCAAGTACTGGCTCAGCTGTCAGCACTACATGTACATGTATATACATGTATGCAGTATACCAGACGTGTACATTAATGCATGGTAGTATAGGATCTGATCTCTACAAACCAGCTGTTCTGTTGAATAGCCAGAAAATGAAGTGGATGCAGTAGCCTTGACTAAAGAGACTGGTTTTTGCAAATAAGCCAATGTCATAGCAACCTTCTCGAGTTGTATGCACACTGGCCTAGTTTCCGGGAAATTACAGCTGAGAGCGATTCGAGCGGCATCGCTTACGACAGCAACCTACACCTTCATGTAGCTGGCATTTCAAAAGGACTATTCTCACCTGTCACAACTATCTACTTAGACATGGATTCCAACACTAAGGTAAACGAATTTTCATTCTAATTAGGCCTAACGTTCCATTCGTGAATAAATCATATGCGTACCTAGCCACACGTAGCTCAAGATCTTCATCCATCCTGACATCTTCCGATTAATATCGCCGAGACGCGCACCATATAAACCGAGAAAACTGCACTAAACGCGATAAAAAAAACTACATTTTAAAAGGGTAATCCACTTTCGACTGATGAACATTTCCGTTTGACATTTCGAACGATCTTATTTTGGCGGGAAAATCGAACTATCCAGAGTGCCCCCTATGGGACACGTATGGCACGGGGTCATTGGGGTCAAGGGGCGAGTTCAAGACCCAGCGGCGGCAAATCAAATTTTATATTTTTTTTCTTGAATAATCAAACTTAATAACCCCATAGGGTCTTTAAATTGTCCAATATTCGCTTGAATACTAAAAATTAAAATTATGTGTGGTACGAAATTTCAAAATCTTCATTTTCATTATACGCATAAAAAATTTGTACTTCAAACGCAGATAATTTTCGCATCAATCATTCACATAGACAATCAACAACACTTGAAATTTAAATGACTTCTAACGATGTACATGTCCATCGTTAAGTCATTTACTATAGTCCTATTATTTTATAAGATGCCTACCACTAAACATTGTAATGATATACAAAAGTAACATGTTGTTTTTTAGCTTTGTTGTACACTGTTAACTTAATATTATAAAATCACATACAAGGCAACTTGTTAATGGATGGTTTTATATTTGCGAACGCAATTTTACGTGGCAAAACAATCCACAGAATACAACTTTTTCCTCATTCTGAAACAAGTTGTATAACTTGGGAAAATGACACGTTTGTTATATAGCGTGGATCTGGCTTTATAGAATAAGTGGTTTGCCACCGTGCAAGTGAGTTTTTAAAAGCGGAGTCAACACCATTCGAGCATTTTATATAACAAAACATGTTATGCCGTCATATTAAAGTCATTCATGTACATGTTTGAAAATAAGAAATACAAATTAATGTTCCGTGGATGCTATGACAATTTGTTTACAAATATAGAACAATCCATTAACAAGTTATACTGTACGATGTTATATAACAATTTATACAAAAAAAACTTTAAGATGGCATAAGTGTTGTACCAGTCTTGGCCTTTGTTCAAAGGTGTACAATTTTTGTCAAAATATTTTTTGTGCACCAAATTTTGTCAGCAAATGTGTTTGCACGTTACAATAAATAGTCGCCATATGGCATTTTTTTTATTTAGCATCACAATGGCATTGAAGACGAATCTCTATACGACTCGGAAATTCTGAAAAACCTGGAGTGGGACGAGTGCAAGAATTTATTCGTCCCAGAAATATCACCGACAAACCCGGGGCTAAATCTCGTCGTTCGACCACTGGCTACCTCAGACTTTGATAAAGGTTAATGCCAACACCCCTCCCTCCATTGCATGCTGCTAGAATGTTAATTGTGTTCCTGTTTACCTGTGCAGGAATGTCGCTAGATGGGATCATTAAGATCATGTGGTTGAGACCACTAATTTTTGGGTCATGGTTTTTCTACTTACCAATTTCGCCAATTTTACTTTTTTGCATTTTCTAGGTTATCCAATGGTCTTGTCCCAATTAACTGATCTGGGGGAGGTTTCGAGAGAAAAGTTTCTAGGTTAGTGAACTGAATTATACAGATTAGTCTTGTAGGTGGGGTTCTAGACAGTGCATGCGAGGAAAATCTTACAATCATCGATGGGGGATCGGTTGCAAAAGTCACTGAAAATCTACCCAACCGCCTCCTTATTTTCATTTGTTTGTTGTTTTTAAACAGATGCATTCCAGGTGATGAAAGCTTGTAAAAATACTTATTATGTAACAGTAATCGAGGACAAGGAAACGAATGAGGTTGTTGGGGCAGCAACGCTTCTTGTGGAGCAGAAGATCATTCACTCTTGCGCTTTGGTAAATGAATCGAAAATTTTTTCGGATATGCTACAGAATAGCACGTGCTCCAAATGTGCAAAAAGTCTTTATATTCCAACCCTAGGGGACGTTTAATATTGTCATCATTTGGTTGTCAGCCCAAGTCATCATTTGCGTTTTGGTTAAAATCCACAATATTTGCTTACACATGTATATAAACATGTAATTTAAGATTTAGCTGCCCCTAGCCGCCAGGCAATCACTGCCAGCCTACGACCTGTGAAGGGAAACCATACATAGTCTGGATTCACATTTTTTAACGCGCATATATCGCACAACTATTTCAAGAGTTGCACAACTCAAAAAGTGTCAATTTATGGTATAAGACAGAATTACATTGTGCTGAATAACCTCTCTACCAAAAAATAAGAAATTTTGGAACCTCATAGTTTTCCAAGAATCTGCAGGTTTGTCTCGTCTGAAACAAGAGCAAACTATGACAAAACTATTTACAAATTTGTTTCTCGTAGAAATGTGAATTGTTTTAGTTATTAACTCTTGAAATGCAATTGTGATATATCAACTAATAATATTGAAGCAGTAGGTCAAGAGTTGGAATTTAAAAGAATTCGTTTTCGAGCTAGCGCAATTCTATAGTACAGCCATTGATGCTCACTAAAAGCATTTCCTTTCAGAGGGGTCGCATTGAAGATGTTGTCATTAGTGACACTCATCGTGGAAAGCAATTAGGAAAATTGTAAGTCCAACTACACTTTTTGATCCTAGAGTTAAATTCCCACTTAAAGCTGTCTAATTATCTTCTTATAGGATTGTGGTTATCATGAAACAACTCGCAAAACACATCGGCTGTTACAAACTTAGCTTGGATTGCAGGGATCAGATGCTTAAGTTCTACACCCAACTAGGCTTTAATCGGGATGAAGGAAACTCGAACTTCATGACAATACGATTTCGATCTTAATAATTCTCGTGATCTTAGTAAATTTCGTGACAAGAACATGTCTTTCAATTTGATTTTCAGTACAACTTCTATATAGGTATATTTTACAAACTGTCGTAATTACATGGTAAGGATCAATGAGCGTCCTTGACTTCCTGGGTACTGGGTATCAGCAAGTGACCGTCAGGGTGAAACATTTAACATGACTTAAAAATGTGAATATTATGGTTTCATTCTTACTGTTCAAAGAGTGCCAAAGGATGTTTGAAAGAGGTCTCGTCAATTTCAAAGTCTGGACAGTCAGCCTGTAACCATTTAAGAGCAATGTACACAATAAAATATTTATGAAAACAAATCCAAGACTGTCAGTATTTAAAAGTACATGCAGACATTTTAATGCCTAAAATAAACTACATGTACATCTGTACATACCTATAGTAGTTCAATGACTTTCTTGTAATTTCCTGACTTTGACATTTCTTTTCCACTATACACCTGAAGTATACTTTGGAACTCGGTACAACTCGTACGCGAACTTTTCTTTATGAAGAGGATCCCACTGAAGGCCTACATAATCAATTTCTAAACGAAAGGGACCAGGAACTTTATCAGCTATGAGGATACCAAATTGAGTAACCTTTTGTAAAGGAACTTGAAATTGTTTATCTTGTACGCGTCCTTTACTCGACATGAAGAACTTTGAAAAAGGTATCTAGAAGTGAATGTTCGAGGAGTGATTAATGGTGCTAATGGATGCTGCTATCGACGTTCAGCATGATTTAACATTTAACAAATAATTACCTTGACAAACTGCCAATATGGTCCACCTCTCGTGTATAAAATATAACTATACATATCGTGCCACGTTAGGTCAAAATCTCCTTCGCAAGAAAGATTAATGTAATATGATCTGCCATCGCCCCGCACTCGCATTAATAAATGGGTGTACATAAACCAATCATAGTATGAAGGTCGATAGAAGGATTTCTGGAACGAATAAGAAAATAAAATAACCGTGATGAAAACAGGCGATGACACTGAACCAAACAAACACTGTAGTTGGTTTAGTTCATGCATTGGTTTAAAGCATAATAAAGCATAAAACTATTTAACCACGTACTCTTGGTCTCCTGGAAGTCATCGAACAATAACCTGTTCTTACAACTTTACCATCCTTTGGCAATTGTGTGCTTAAAATGCCAGAGAAGACAGCCTTGTTATTCCGGTTGATCTCCAACGTGCCCTCAGTGAAACCATCGTTGTAGTCTTTATCTGAAGTTACCATGAAGTCGGATAAAACTTCGGGCCTGTTAAACTGCCACAAGTACTCAGAACCACCTGCAATGATTAAGCGTGTTAATAATTAACAATAATGTTATTAAAAAAAGTTATATCTCAAGATAATGGTAAATACCTGGCACTACAATGGGGAAATCGCCAAAACACCTTTCCATCACTTCGTCTTTGAGCATATTAAACTCTCGCGGAAGATCCTTGACAAATTTCTGCATCATCTTCAGTTGCTCCCTGTATGTCAACTCTTTGGGCTCGAAACGCTCCTCGCCCGAACGATACGGTTCGTAAAACCTCGCCGCGCTTGATGAAGTGTGAAGTTCGGATTTGCAGAGCCGATATCCTGTGATTGCGGCTAGTCGCATCTGGCATCTGCCACACACCCGGATGCTCGTTAAGATCATTTTTAAAATTTTCAAAGGCTGGAAAGTGAAGTCAATAATTAATAACTTGGCATGCATGTGCATATATCTGTATGGGAGCGTACACATAAATTACAACATCAGCTAAGGGGGGGAAGGGGGGGTAGGGGTTTGATCATTGGTTACAAGTGGTTACAAGGGGGGGAGCTAGGGGGGATGTACTTGGTGTTTATACTGTAATCAGGAAACATTCTGTTTCAAATGTAGGCAGATTATCAGCAAAATTTTGTATCAACTAACTTGTAATTAATTCTTTAGAATTATCAGGTTCCATCAAATGCAGATGCAAATATGGCTCTAGTGATTACTGATGTCAATGAATGGCTGCGTCCCACATGGCAAAATTACGAATAAAGTTGCATACACCTGCCAATTTTTTAGTGGCAAAGGGGGGGTAAACATGGTGACGTAATTTTTAGGGGTAGGGGTAGGGCTGTTGGTTACACTGTGTTACAAGGAGGGAAGGAGGTAAAAAATGAGAAAATGTGGTGACGTAATTTATGTACGCTCCCTATGTATGTACACATGTACTAAAGCAAAGCCATTCATCTTCAGCAACTTCGGATTGCGGCGTGCCTCACAGCCATTTTTAGAAGCATGTGGTGAAAAACAAGGACATGTGAACCTCCCATGATTCCATTGAAAGAAGAATCACATGGGGCAAATACCAAAACATACCTTTTTTTAACACATTCCAACTGAACATTCAGTAAAATACAACTGAGCATCGAATGCAGTTGCCATGACAGCCTTCGAGAATTCGAGTTCGATCAACTGCATGTATACAGCGCCACCTGCCACTTTATTTGCCGTCTAGCCGAAGGGTGCTCATACACGTGCGCTGTAGGTCAGCTGCTCACCTTCAACGTCCTAAATTTTTTGGTTTCAGTTCGGATGAAAGCTGTACAGGTGCGTGAAAGGAGTTACAGACATTTAGTTGGATTATCTGTTGCATCAGGGCCTCTGTTAGAAGCAGGTTGTTTTGCTATAAGATTGCACTTCATAAATCGATATCGGATGGACCTATACGCAACTTGCATGGTCAGGTTTTTAAATTTGCAAGTATGTACATTAATAAATGTCATGTAATGATGATGAATACAGATATTCATCATGCATTTTTTTTTTCTACGTAGACTGGTACCACCTGTATACGCGGCTGTTGACGGAACACCACATCACGTCAGCTATTATGCACCGATATAAATAGCACATATAAAATCAATGAAATTAAAATTTGTGTGCCGAAATGATATTTGATTGGAATGTTGAAGTTAGGACTTGGACTTAGTACCGCCTGCGGGACAGCAGCAGCGTTACATTACAATAACTGGGATTTGGGAACATTCGGCTTGGTCAGATTTGGCAGGGCTGCAGTGACGGTATGATTTATTTGAACTTTGTAAACTAGTTGAATGCTTACTATCCCTAGTAAAATTAAACTAGCATAGTGCAAAAATGCAGAAATATATACGGTAAAATGCCATGTTAATGTTATGTCACGTGAATAATGGAAAGAGCCTTCAAACTGGTTTTCAATAAAAACGCAATTATTTTTCCAGTGATTAAAATTAAAGTCACATCTGTGACTCGACTAACTCATTCGTTTCTTGTTCGTAAACAGGTTGGACAGATAATGATCGACTACAAGCTTGCCTTGCACAATGTAGATGTAAAGTCGGACAATTACCAATCATTAAAATCACAAGTATGAATGCTAGTTTTGCTATAGTTAATTGGTATACATGTATCGAAACTACATAGAGGTAGAGCGGATTTAATTCAATGTCAATTTGTCAAACTATTTTTCAAATTAAATTTCAGATGAAAGGTAATGTTTGAATATTGTCATCACATTTTCGTTTTACCAGACCTCCACCCCCTCCCGCATCAAGTGATGAGATAATCATTGACTAAAAAGCGTTGTGGGGCTGGTTTGGCTAGCAATCAAGTTTCGCACACAAAAATTTACCTATGGCTGTTTGAGTTTGAAAATGTGATCTAGTGCCACAGAAACTTTATGCTCAACTATTCATAAAAATTTACCTCAATTTCAAATTTGGTCAATGATTATGTTATCATAAGGGAGTTCCAAGTTGATAAACTTTGTTTGTTGGTTCCTCGACTAGGTTCACTCTCGTTCGGCATCGAGACTTTTAGATTTGTGCTGCGCCAATGGCGGTGCATTTATCAAAGTCGGCCAACACATTGGGGCAATGAATTACCTCCTGCCAAAGGAATATGTTAAGACCTTGAGCATATTACATTCCAAAGCGCCCAAATCTTCCATCGAAGATGTTTTCTTCGTCATTAAGGAGGATTTGAAACACGAGGTGAACCCCATACATTGGACGCCCTAAGTTTTATCAAAACTTACCTCTCAGCGTGTTATCCATTGACAGCCTTCAGAGTTGTTTACATCGTTTGACCCGGAGCCCCTAGGAGCAGCCTCGTTGGCTCAAGTGCACAAAGCAGTTTTGAAAGATGGCACGACAGTGGCCATTAAGGTGCAGCACAAAGTTGTCAAAGCTCACACCTTCGTTGATATGAAGACGATGGAGGTGAAGTGAACCTTTAAAGTGTAATTTATTACTTGGTCATGTATTCGCAATATAGTAAAAGAAGAGCATGTCTCACCTCCAGGTTCTCGTCCATATTGCTGCTTGGATGTTTCCCGATTTCCAGTTTCTTTGGTTGGCCGAGGAGACTAAGAAAAATCTTCCCGTGGAGCTAGATTTTGTCAACGAAGGAAGGAATGCGGAAAGGGTTAAGAAAATGCTTGGTCATTACAGCTGGTTCAAGGTGCGAGTTTTTTTTTTTTGCTAAGAAACTATTCGAGAACGTTTCAACATACCGCAGGATCTTCCAGGTGCCTGAAATATACTGGCAGTACAGCACTTCACGAGTTCTAACCATGGAGTACTGTCAGGGAGGACAAGTTAACGATATTGAATATGTCGAAAAACATAAAATTCCAGTACATGAGGTAGGATGCTCGGGCTTACAATATGCATGCGGTAAAGCCTTTTGACAGTTTAGTGTTTCCTGGTTTGCAAATTTGTCTTCACCCAACGTTTGAATTTCAGTTTTTCTAATATAATATGCAGGTGACTAGAAAATTGGGCCAGTTGTACAGCGAAATGATATTCATTCATGGGTATGTGCATTGTGATCCGCATCCTGGAAATATTTTGGTGGATAATTCAACTGGAAATCTGAAACTAATACTTTTGGATCATGGATTATACTCGGTAAACTGTGTGCCACTCGGTTTGGGAGAATGAAAGGGTTAAACAACGCAAAACTTAAGTTTTTAAATTTCAGACAATTACCGACAGTTTCCGGATGAGATACGCTAACATGTGGATCGCCATTTTAAAGGCAGATATTAAAGCCATAGAACATCATGCAAAAAGCCTGGGAGTGGAAGGAAATCTTTATGTCGCGCTCACTAATATGATCACTGGCAGGACTTGGACAGCAATTAAATCGGGAATTAATAAGCAAATTGTTACAGATTCAGAGGCGAGTCTCACAATTTGGTAACAAATATTCAGTTCAGAGATTATTAATATCTGATAATAAATAATGTTTCAATATTCCAGAATAAAGAAATCAGAGTTACCGTGGGAAAGCAATTCGATAAGATTTCCGAAGTTCTGAATCTCGTTCCGAGGGAAATGTTGTTAATTTTAAAAGCGACCGATTTGCTGCGCACCATCGAATACTCTTTGAACGCCCCAGCCAGTGCCAGCGCGCTCATCACCGTATCTCGCTGTTGTATCAAGGCAATCGCTCAATATCGATTACAGAGGTGTGAAACATTGACTTGTAAACTGAGACTTTTATGTCAACAGCATTGGACATTAATGAGAATAAGCTTATACGAATGGTATGTCTGGTTTCGGACATTGTTGGCTGGGAAAACGTTAATTGTGAAAAAGTTGTGCTAATTATGAAAAAGAAGTCCCTCATTTCATACTTTTTAATATTTTTTAAAAAAAAATTATATTAAAATTTAAGAAAGTATACAAAAATCCAAATATGTTAATTGTGAAAAAGCATTTACATCAAGCATTAATTCTGACATAATGCTTTAAAATATTTTTGAATACTATGTTAATTTCTACCAAATATGAATTCTGTTATAAAACTTTAATAAATATTTTGTACACTATGTTACAGATTGTACATTTTAATTGACCAGCAATTGGGAAAACATTTTCGAGTTTACAAGTTCTGAAAATTTATATGGTTTTAGAACAATTATGATGAAATACAAATTCAGAAAATTTAATTTATTACAAAAAAAAAGACGGCATAAGTTTATCATTTTATAAATGTCGCCGTTTATCGGAGTATCATGAAGCAAACTGAAGTCAAACTGAATTTGCATGCATGCTTATCTTTTACATTTTTAGCCAGCATTATTTAGAGGTCGACTGATTGAATTTTGTGTAGTCATAGCTGCTAGTTCCCACCTACGAGAAAAGAAAGAGTCATCCACTGCGGTAAATATGCCAAGATGAAAGTACTGTCAGAAAAAAGTAACAGACGCACTTGCCTAATGTCTACAGGTAAATATGTTCCATCCAAATTATATTCTATGACTTTAACTTCACATAGAGTTTTCAGACTAGGAGCTGCAGACAAAAAAGAGGTTATTAATTACTAAATGATGCCTGTCATAAAACTAACTATTAATAAATGAATACTCACAAAAATCTAAAATGTGAAGGTCATTATGATCCATGAGTAAAGTGTCTAATGTATCACCAGGCCGTGGCGAATGAGAGTTAGAGTTAGGGTCGGGGCTAAAAAACGTAAATTAACTATTGAAAATGTAAACACTGTAGTAAAATGAAACAACGTTATACAATGTAACAATGTTGCTTCTACTAAAAAAATATGTCTCACCTCGTCCCTCCGAATAGGTAAACTTTACACCCAATCACGCAGCAGCATTGCCGTCTGCGAGGGGATGGACCTTTTCCTTGCGCCTTAACGACAGACCACTTGCACGTAACTACAATATGTCATCCAGAAAAGGGGGCGAATTAAGAAATTGCGCTTAAAAATAAGTCTGACAAAATTTACTTAGTATTTTACCAGGATCAAATGAATAGAGATCAGCGTAATGTCGATCATTAAGCCCGTTATAACCACCAAATACATAAAGATGATCCTGGTATAAAACTGAGAAGAAATTCAGTTGTTAATTTAACGGCAACCCTAAAGTGAATACACAAACTAATATTCCCCACACAATTAGCATGGAAGCTTATTAATACAAATTATTTATAAAAATAAAGTTACAGGCTGAATGACTGCGCCTCCCATCAGGCTTGGTTGTACCGATACTTCTAAGTTCACTCCACGCATGATTAACTGTGTCAAAGCGCATAACTTTGTTGCAATATTCTTCATCGCTGCTTGAGTAAAAATTTGGTATTCGGCCGCTTCGACCACCAAAAATATACATGTAATGGCCGATTGCTGTTGCAGAGTGGAAGTCTCTTTTGCAAGGAGGACTACCCTAAAAATAAATGGAAAAACTCAAGTCAACCACTCATTACCAGCAGCTGGACAGCTATATGTGGATAATGCATAAACTTACCTCTGCTTTAACATGACACCATGTCAATGATTTCAGATCCAATGCATAAACTTGCTGGGAAAATGCATTTAATTCCTCTTCATAACCACCAAAGATGTACATTTTTCCATGAATTACACACGAGGAGTGTCCATCACGAGCCCCCGGCACATTGCCCTGTGTAATTGGTTTTGACCATTCATATGTTACTAAACGAGAACGATTTCAGATTAATACTACTAAGTAGCACCTTTGGGTAATGATTGGCCCACTCATTTAATAATACAAGATTCTAAAATGTTGTGAGCAACTTGGCAAAATTACAGTACGAATCTTTACGAATTTGAATTTTTTATAGGCACGATAGGTTGGTGTAATGAGAATTTCTGAGCAGCATTTACTTCAATTATTAATAATTAAAGAATTGTTACTTGAATGCCCTAATTATGGCCACTGTCACAGAAATGAATGCCATCAAAATAATTCCGAATTAAAATATGTCGGTAATCGACAAGAAACTTGAAGGATACGATTCTGCCTTGAAAACTAGCTGAAAAAAAAAATGTAATGTAACCCAACCTGAGTTGAAACAGAAGAGCTGCTGGCAGGCGCTCATATCATTTCTGCCTCCCCAAATATAAATCAAATCGCCATACACCACAGCAGTGTGTCCATATCTTTGAAATGGGGCTTCCATATTATGCTGCAGCTGAGTTACCTGAATAGCAACCCATCTTAAGGACACTACAAATCAAGTAATGAAAAATTAGCATTAGATCAGATTTATCAAAAACCTACACTTATTCCCGAAATTAATAAGTGTTCAATTGTTAATGGGGTAAAAACCCTGTTTAATATAGCCATTTTCAGCTTACTAGTTTCACGAAAATATCAAAATTAATTGAATAATCTTGTTTTCAAATTCATTTATTCCATGAATCTGAAGGCTCTAAACGTGTAATTTATAAAAATGCCTTGTAGTTTAGTTTGTTTAAAGAAATACACTGTAGCTTGAAATTATTAATTATGAGGCAATTACACATTTTTCTGTTTAAATTTTCAATACTTAGTCCAACTGAAGAAATGCTTACATTGTATATATTCATGCAAGAGAAAATCAAACCTGTATCCAATCTGTGCACATCCATTGGCCTTTGAACCTTATAATCTTCTCCCGTACAGTATCCACCGAAAGAGAAAATTCTGTCCCTGACAGCAACGGCTGCATGATTCACGCGTCTCGGGCCGCCTTCCAAGTGAACCGTCCACCACATCTTTAGCGACTAATGACGAATATCTAGTCTGAACAAAAATAAGAGAAATGCATATCAACGAGAGCAAAGAAAGACTGATGATGCGATCATTATTACCATAGTAATGGATCCGACATTTCATGATAAACAGATTCGGTTACAATGAAGACATTGTGCTCATCAATAAAATCAGTCATTATTAGATAAACACAAGACCAGCCAATGACCTCCTCGTCACAAAAAAAAAGATATGTCAGCAAAGTTGGAGAGAAAAACATATCATATATCACGTCAGAATAAATTAACTTATAATCAAACCCTTATTTTACAGCTTTCAGGGACTATTGGGTATACTAGGGATACAAAAATAGCGCAATGGTTTCTCCATTCGGCACACCCCATCAGATTATCTGTGTTCATGTCAAGAATGTTTAACGAACAGATATTGGACAACAATATTATGAGCCTTCCAAATGCAAAGAGAAAACTTCCAGCTCGGCATTTTTACATATTAAACATGCTCCAATAATTTCTTATAAAAGTTAAAACTTATCATTTCCCGTGTGGGGAAGGAAAATCATCCATTAAATTATTAATTATGATAAACGCAGTCAGATCAACGTAGATGAACAGGGAAATAAAAAAAATACCATGTATGCAAATGAGAGGTCAAATGTAATTGCATAACTGTCAAGTTAAATGCATATTCAAAATACCATTTACGTCATTATCTTCTAGAATTACACAAACATTTTCTAGTGACATACATGTATGTAGGCGTCACGGATATGCTCCATGAAGCACCTACAGTGGAAAACTCCGACAAAGAACTGATCAAGCTGTGAGATATGACCATCCCCACAAGCTGACTGAAACCCAGTGTATACAATGGGAATGGGTATTTCTTCTCGTTTTCCACAGGTGTTTCACCACTGGAAAAACCTGACCAGCTTGGTATCATGCAAGGCCCTGTTGAGATGGACACTGGTCCAAAGACCCTCGCCACAGGCCCAGCAGTGTAGCATGAGCTCACTGCGAGCATCATTGTAATTATAATTGTATAATTACTTTGCGCGTGGTTTCCCACAATAATGGCAAATGCTGGGGTAGTTCCCCTACAAAACCGGCCACCACCGTCTCTCCACCTACTAATATACGAATATACCAAATTAATGGCAAATGCTGGGGTAGTTCACCTACAAAACCGGCCACGACCGTCTCTCCATCTACTAATATACGAATATACCAATTTAATGGCAAATGCTGGGGTAGTTCCCCTACAAAACCGGCCACGACCGTCTCTCCATCTACTAATATACGAATATACCAATTTAATGGCAAATGCTGGGGTAGTTCCCCTACAAAACCGGCCACGACCGTCTCTCCACCTACTAATATACGAATATACCAATTTAAATACCTATACTAATAATACGGCCATAAAAGATGTTTTCTTCGAGCCTTGCCTTGCGTTAGCTATCCAGAGCTGACAGGGGGAATATTTCGTTGTAGGAAATCTAAAATGTCTAGAATGAATAGCATGCTTGTCATGTATGAATGCAAGAATGTCACGAGGCTGGTACGAATGAGGGAAAGATCTGGCCAGATTAACTGCAAACATTCTTTTTAATTATATTGGACGATTTGAATGCCCCAGTCCATTCTGTATTTGAACCGACTTTAGCAGATAACTGGTCGAACGTCAACCAAAGGCCGCCTATAATTTATAGATAATAGATATCATTATGGAAGTGAGTCTGTACTCCACTCGTACGCAATAATTACATGGCCATCCAGCAAAAAGCGCAAAAATTAGCAGGATTCGTAATTATATGCAATTATATACATTATAATTATATACATAGCCGACTATCAGTACCGTAGGCCTATAATAGCTATTGTACATTCCATGAACGAGGGTGCAAGCATGCTCCATCAACAGTCCACCGACATCAACAGACCTAAGTTTAATACTCTGCAGAAATAACGCCTTACTGGTGACCCTATAAAAAGTTGAGTTCAACGCACACTATCAAACAAATTGAACATAAATTATTAGAACAACCGATATACTTGACAGCAAACAAATTTACCTCAATGCAGTCTGCTTTTCGATGCCGAACAGCCGCACTGTTTAGAACATGCCGTGCCAGATACGATAAAACGTACCACGAAATAACTTTAATAAGCCCATTCGATTCTGCAACCGATTACAACCGATTATTAAATGCAAATTCGAAGAAACATTCGAAACATCTTGCAACAAAATTTTTACACATACACTGTAGCTATATAGGCTCTCTACTACATTTGCGCCATTACTGCCATCTATCGAGAACTTTGCGTGAACGTGTGCCGGCAAATTTCAAAATCGTAAAGTGGTCGAACCTACATCGTGAAATACAGCCTTGATTAGGCACAGAACCTCACATGCGGCTATTGGCTCATTCTAGAGCCCTCCGTAGGAAAGGAGTAAACCAATCCAATCTTATCCAATTAAATCAAGTGTAGGCCTGCGCGTACGAGTAACACTAACACACTAGTTTGACAGTGTGGATCATGATGGTGTGGATTGAGAGATGCAACAAAATTAACATTTTCATCTCCACTTACTATTCAAAGCAATGAGCAGCCACCGGATTTGAATGTGCTCTATGGCGATAAAACATTTTCTGCGATAACGTTGATAAAATCATGTGGTTTTTGGTCCATCACATTCGTGTCTTTGTGTACTTCCATATTCAGTCATACAAATGGAAGTAGATGTAATTGATGGTTTGTAAAAAAATAGTAAAAAATGCACCATTAACTTCTTATACTTTTATAACTAGAACCCAAAGATACGAATGTAATGGGCCAAAAAATAGTGTCAACGTTTGTCTGGCTGTTTGTACGAGCTATCTCGGGAAAGGAAAATCCAAGGACTGCGGCGACCTGGGCAGAAGCTCATGGGGGTCAAAAAACACGATTGGCCACAAAAAAAAAAACGTTAATAAAAAAATCGATACTCTCAAATCAAATATGAAGTAGAGAAATTTTTTCAATCAAAAATTGATTCCTATACAATTTTCGCGCGGATCCGATTTTTAAAACTTTTCGAATTTGTCAAATTTTTGAGTTATAATAATGTAAATGGAAAATACCCGTCGACGCAGTGAATAACTCAACTGGCGATGAGCCTGCACAAGTGCAACCAATAACAACATTTTTACCACCCGTTGTTTACCTCATGTATTTTCGTGACCCCTGCGGAAGCAGATAATATCGCACCCCTGCTTCCGTCGTTACAGTACTCAGAAATTTCAATTTTACATTACATTTTGTTAATCGTTTTGCCATAGAACATTGTTTTAGAGGAGACAATAACCTGTCAACCCTGATAAAACTAAACTGTATGGGATTCCAAGATGTGTTATTTTCTGGGAAGATGGAGACGATTTCTCTTGACGTAATACTGCCTCGGAAATTGATAATGTTTGAGTTGCGCGACTACACTGAAGCGAGGCTAATGGTAACAGCGTCTAGGCTGGCAGTGATTGCCTGGTGGTGGGGGCAGCTGAATCATGGATTACGCAATTAGGTTAGTTCAAATTAGCTTATGCTAGCTTAGGTCTGCAGAGTTTGGTAACACAAATTCAATCTTTAATAGCTTTCAACTATTTTAGAAATATGGTGTTACGACTATAACGCGTTTCCCAGCAAAAAATATACCGAAAATATTCAAATAAATTGCAATTATTTCGCCATTAATGGCATTTCCCCCCCCATTTATAGCGACATAATTGCAAAATATTTGAATATTTTTTTGATTTAACCTTCGAAATCAATTCGATTATTCGTCAGAAAAGTTATAAGTTGCATCGGATGCAATTTTCGATTTTTTTCGAAGTTTTCAAGTATTCGAAGTTAATTCATGTTATAATGGCAAAGTGATCAGTCAATTGATCACCTCAGTGTAATTCAATTCCCCAACCCTTCATGGTAGACTAGAATAGATTGTCCAGTTTGTCTATTTTACTTCCATTTGTTTCTTCCCCCTTCTCTCTCTTGCACCCTCCCCCTTTATTTTTACCGCCATCCAATCGGCTCCTTCGTCACCCTTTCAAAGAAAGCCAGAGCAATTAATCAGTGTCACGCTAGACAATAGAGGGGAGAAACGGTGGCTTATCCGAAACGTAGCCGATGATTGCCTCGGCACACTCACATGCTGACTGTTTCATGAACTCGATAATAATTATAAAATACTTATTTACACGGGTGCAAATAACCAATTTAACTGAATAGGGATGACTGAAAATCACGACATAGACAGTGATGACATAATATTTGAACACCCTGTTTCTTGCCCTAACAACCACCAACAAGGCGGTGATCATGTAAAAAGCACTTGGCAGGGCCCCAAGCACGAATTGGATGGTCGCTTGATACAGTACAAGACCGTAGCTATTTGCAGCGATGATCTGCAGCGATCCTGCATACAGTAGGTTATGGATGACCACTATGATGCTGATCACTTTGCCAGACTCCATATTTTCCATGCAAATGCTGGCGTAGGATCTCGTTGTAATCACAACGGCGATGCCAATCGACTCGAAAACGGCAACTTCAGGGTGTGCAGCACATAAATGTACAATTTTTACTTTAGGTCACCGTCCAAAGTACACGTAGCTGCTAAAATACCATTGAAAATGCGTTGTGACTTTGGGGACACCCTGCACAAAATTGCGAAACTCAATTTCTCCTTTCCTGATCAACATATTAAAATATTTTTTTTTTGTAAACATTAAGAAGGACTCGCGTTTTATTGGTGGTACTATTTGACAACTTGTGGAATTGCATATGATATTAATAAAAACGATAATTCTATGGTTGACTTTGTATTTCGCTTTATGAGCGATAGTTGGCAGCACCTGCCGTCTGAATGGGAATATAAGAGATCAAGAATTTGGAACAATTCTAAAAACGAAATGTCTTTTAATTTTATATAGTCCAGGAACTTACTATCAATATAAACTTGGAATTAAAACATTTAGTTTCATTTGAAAATATCTTATCTGTCCAAAATTAGATAAATTCAATTGCAAAAAATTACTTTCAATGGACCTTAATTTACCACCATACATGGTTTCCATGCCTTTATTTTAGGGCCGAAAAGGCAGCACTTTCAATTTCACGAATCGAAGGAAATTCCCCAGCAAATTTCTCATAGACGATTTTGCTCTTCTCGTCTTTTTCCTTTTTCCGAGCTCAGCCAGCCCGAATAGGCCACGCCCCCCTCGCCGCTGATTGGCTGCTCATCTGTTCGTATGTCCCCGCCCATTCCACGGACCCAAACATTGTCGGGCCGAAACGAGAGGCCTGAATCGCCGAAAATAATGTTTTCACCACGATTTCATTTATACAATTTG
>JAQFYZ010000447.1:0-42455 GCA_034695085.1 Cylindroiulus punctatus
AATGTGACAAATGCGATATTTGCATGTGACAAAATGTGACAAATGTCCAATTCTTGAATGTGACAAAATGTGACAAAATTTGACATAGCTGGCCACATGCCTGGTTTTTATTTAAATTTATTTTTTCATTTTTCAAGAACGCTTTAGCTTGTTGTAGCTGATGGTTTATTGGTCTTATCAAGATTTTCCCAGACCTGGAAAACCTGGACAATATGAAATTACCAGGGAAATTTGAATGGCCTGGGAAAATCGGGTAAACGTCATAGAAATTCAACATATCAGTACTACATTTTACAAACACTGTAGCTAGTTATTGATCAAGATGAAAACCAATGGATGAACAATTAATTTGTGGAACAGATTAATAATGACAGCTGTGTTCGATCGATTGTCATATACTGTACAGCTGTACACGAATACTATTAAATGCAGCATCCTTACATATTGTTTGTATTTGCGGTGGTCAAGGTGGTCAGAGAAATCTGTTTTAAAACCTGGAAAAGTCGAGAAAGTTTTGAAAAGAAATGAATAGGAAACTTTTGGAATTAATATTGCCGTTTATTTTAAGACAGACGGTTTTGCATGAAAGCTTAGTTGCGGGTATACGGTTTTTTTACCATCCGATGTGAACTAGTCGGAAAGACTTAATTAGGCTCCTATATCCTAGTAGTCTTTAAGCAGGAATAACTAGGCTTTCAAATGTTGTTGATTTCGTTAGGACTTTCGTTTTTGAGAAAAACTTATCGATTTAAGCGAAGATCTTACAACATTAAAGAGCTAATACGATTGGAATAACATACAATGTTTATAAAAACTTAATTGGAAATGCTTTCTATTTACTATGGCTTAGATTCATCTCATTCCCGGCAAAAGTAAATACATAGAAATTTTGAATACAGACGTGTAAAACGCAAGTTGGATGTACTCACGTTTTATTCGACTCAGTTAAAAAGTTCATTTATGGCTCAAGTCGATAAGCATTTACATGAATCGGAAACTACATGTTTCGTGACATTTATCTCAAGCTCTCGTGATACTCAGATGTTTAATTTCGGGTGCCATTTTGCTTTCAAACATGATAAAGATTTACGTGTACATGTACTGTATAAGTTCGAGTAACGGAACAAAATCCTTTGGATTGTCATGCTCGGTAATTGAAAAAAAAAAGTTTGAATTGCTTCTTGCATTTACAACGCATTTTCATTTTCTCCAAAGAAATCTCTCGCAAAAAGGAGCACACGTTTAATCAAAATATTGTGATGCCTCAAGGAAAAACATGTCATTTTTTTCCTTTGTGTTAATATAATGGTATAGTTCATTGTATGATAATTATGGGTTTACCTTAGGGAAGTTTAATGAAATATGGATGTACGGAAGTATGCGGAGATTGTTGTTGAATACTTGCCATGATGTTTTTACCTAATACCTTGGGATACGAAAAATTAAATTTTATTGTATAGGGAGTTTCTCTGAAAATTGAAAAATCCTTGTTCTTGAAGGGTGGACATGGGCTTTTCAAGAAAAAATAATATGCAGTATACTCTAGAATAAATGTATTCAACATCGTACAATTGATGTTTTGACATTATATACAGAATATTTGTAATGCTTTTATATTATATTAAATTGCGTGATTTTATAGGCACGAGTGGTAATTAAGATGCATGGTGTTTCAACTACTCACAGCGTTGTTTCAAGTAGAACATACTGCATAGAGTAGGCTGCTTCAAGATATGTTGAATGCGATTTTGGATGCCGAAGCATTTGCGGCTCCAGAGCTCTTGGCAACAACCGTAAAAAGCAGAGTTTGTTTATTTTTTTTTGTGTAAGCCCGTGATGTCCTTATGCAAAACAAACTTAGCTGCTAAGAGTGACATATTGTATTTTTCTTGGATTTACGCTAAGAAAGAAAACGTGCTTTGCTTTTTCGATCGATTGTCTGCAGACATTCTATGGGGTGTGGATCAACTGACTTGGTCTAACAAATGAAGCTCATGGGCCTCTTGGCAACATGGTAAATCAACTTGTTGCGCTGTTTGACCGAAGGGAATCAAGAAATAATGTTAAATCTCAATTGTTTATTTCGGCGAGATTTTCAATCTCGTTTTTTGCATCGTATTCGTTGGTCAGTGCTGCTATAGCAGTCGAAAATATGAAAGCGTAAATCGATAGGCGATTCGATTTGTAAATCTAACTCAATTAAGATTAATATTATCAATACATGAAATTAAATTATCTAAATTGGTCCGCGTAACTGTATCGCCTGTGGGGACAGCCCAAAATCACTTGCATTTTGTTAAAATAAGTATTTCAAGTGCAAACCACGTTATATCCGCTGCAGTAAATGGGATTTTTCTATTACGAAAGATGAACCACATGTATACAATTGAATATGGCGGCGATATGCAATAATGATTGTCAATGTACAGATATACGTATATGTGAAGGAATGAGATCAAGTAAACAACACATTGAAGTCGTTTGGACTTAATGGGGCTGCTGGAAGTTTTACGAGTGGTTTAACTCCTTTAAGATGCATTCTATCGGTTAGGGCAAGACATTTCAAAGCAAATTGTACTTCTGTGAAGGAAGTTTGCAGGGTTTCCACGATGTTGAAAAACCTGAGAGGTCAGGAAACTTTTTTAGTCCTAATTTAAGTCAGAGAATTAATCATACTGGTCATGAAAATTTCTTTGAGAAATTTTTCATGGAAAAGCCAGTGCTCGTATGTCAGATTTCCAATTTCAATCCACTCAAGTAGTGCAGGAATACCCCATTCTGTTAAACAGATCATGATAAAAACCTGAAAAGTCAAGAAATTTTATTTAACAAACGTAGCTGACATCCTGACTGGAAAGAATGTTTAAGTAATGCTCAAAGTTGTGCATTGAACAGATGCTTATACATGTACCGTAGCAAGTTTGTCTTCCTGAGTTTATTATAAATTTTCATCTGATGGCATCTGCCATGTAAGTAGGCATTTCCAGTTTCATTAGCAACTGAAGCACAATACCTGTTTATATCGCTCGACGCCAGACACAAATCAAACGTCAATTTTCCTTGTCTTAAAATTTCGATGCTTTAATGAAAGTGTCACTGCAAGAGGCATATTCCGGCAAAAGCGCGTGTCAAACGCCTGTTTCGCTTACTCGGTTCGATTGCACGTTAATTTCCCTACTGATTAAGGCAAGGTGGGCCTAATTATTGCAAGGGCACGTGCGTTGTCTTTCGCTCACTGGATGCGTTTAGGCGTTAATGCATCCTAAGCTCCCGACGTTTGCTGTTGTTAAGGAAATCCCATAGAGATATCTAGATAATCAGTCTTAAACTGACAGTGCAAGGCGAATCCTACATGTTGTCTATTCATTTGGAATTACTGCCGCTATCCGGAATAAACCTGTAGATTGGATGAGCCCTAACAAATTGGTATTGGTGGCTGGCAGGGAGATCGCATGACCACAACAAATGCTCAATCGTTATTATTGCTATTTTTAGGAAAATTGCCATGGTAATAGAAATGGTTCGTACATTACGAAGAGAAGATTGCAAAGGGGAATTCTATCTGTTAAATAATCACTAATCAAGGACCACTTCGCATAAGTATATATGTTGCCGCCGCCATATCGGACATCTCTAGAGAATTGCATTAATGTAACTGTAAACGACCATCAGATGATTGATTCCTGGATTCAACGATTCTGCAGTAGAGCATTGGGTCCAAACTGCTCCCTGTATATTACGAAGTATCCCCTTTTATAATTATCATTGTTCAGTTGGCAGGGGGTGAGAGGTGAGGTGGTAGGTACGTGTTAAAAACCCTAAACTGATGAGTTATTTTCAAAGTTTTCAAAAGTTTCCAAAGGAAAATTCGAATATGTTAGCAATAAGGTGTACTCCAAAGGTGATACTTTGTTAAGATATATATATCACAAAACATGTTATTTTATCCTCATTGGAAATTTTTTTTCAAAAAGATACCAGATAAAATGCAGATCTTTGAAACATAGATCAACAATACGTGTAATGCATTGTAGAGAACCGTTCGGTTTTCGATAAATTTTAAATTTTAAGGAAGATCTATAATGACAGGAACGTCATTGTTTGGAAATTGAATCCATAGTAGTGACGTTCAGCCCACATTGCTACAAGCAAATATTTGATAATATTCAGGGTGCACCGGAGAGCGCCATAAGTCACAACAGTAGAACAAAATGATTGGATTTAATGATTTTTAAATAGTGGGTGTGTTAAAGGCACATTCCAGCTAGATATGATAATTTCGCAGGATGTTCATGCACCCATGTTCTAGAGTGCGTTGCCTAAAAGGAGAAATTGGACGCAATAGTGACCTTCACGGTCGCAGATTTTGCGAAAATGTCTTCTCGGTTTCAAGGGTATTTGTTGATGGGCCATTTCGGGACGCATGACGCCATTAACATACACCACGGAGTGCCACCTAGGGGCTCCGAGGGCGCTCTTAACAGCATATTGGACGGGAAAGAGGCAATGTCCTAGGGCAGGTTACTTCAGTTCGATTTTGATGCACGTCTGAAGAAGGCACATAAGAGAATTGAATCGATATTCAAATTGGTAATGGATATCTGACGGGTGTCTCCGTGCATCGCTCCCAGCCAGCCTGAAATTTGTGATCATCGATTGGGTGACACCAACTCGGTGAGATGGCGGACAACATATTAGCTTTAACTGACGTGGCAGTGGACGTGGGCATTGTCTGACTCCAGGTGGCGCTTACGGCTCGTTGAAATAAGAAGCCATATACATGTACATGCAGTTAAAAGTATTTCAAATGCAAATAAGTGTATGCGATAAATCTTGCCTCCTGTGGAAAGGCAATCTAGCAAGACATACAGCGTAGCAGTGATTGCCAACAGCCAATTTACCGAGGGTTTATGTGGTGGCCATAAAACTCGTCGCGCTTAGTGTCATTGCATTTTATGGTAACCCTATTTCGTCTTCCCAACAGTTGTCAAGTAATGCGTTCCAAATATAGGTAAACATAAATTTAAATGTCGTGGCGTTATTCGCTGCAGTTTAATTGGCATTATTGCTCGAATTAAAGTGGATTAATTCTCCATGCCGTTGACGAATAATGCTGGCCTAAATGTTTCTTGTCAGCCTTACATGTTATGGCATATGGCACGTTCAGTGCAACTGCTGCACCATAGATTCAAAATATGATTTACCTTAAAACTTAGTGTACAGGTACATGTACATATATATAAATTTCCATTCGCAGTGACATAACGTGTGCAATGCGTTTTTTCACGTCGAATACTTAAGTCGACAACAATTTCAATAAAATGGGGCCTTATGTGCCCGCAGATCGTGATAGATGAGGGCGGTTACATTTACGTGAATCATATCAGCTAAGAAGAGATTTTCCCCCATACATTTTCACTGAATCCTGTCTCGAATTGTTCTGTATGACCTGCGCGAATGGGTGCATTCGCGATTTAATTTGCTGATTGCATTAAAAAATCCATAATACGCTCGTACACAGCCCGGTTCTTTGTTCGACCATGTAGGCGTGAAATATTAGCTCTTAATGAAGTGTAAGCTACCGAAATAAGAATTAATGGTGTCTGAGTCTAACACTCGGTTTGAATAATCAATGGATTCGAGCTTGAAGTCACTTGAGCGAACAGACGTTAACTCGAAAACTGTGAGTTTTCTTGATCTTCAAATGTACAAACAATACATTCAGTCAACGCGAGCTGTAGTGGCCCCACCAACACCAGCTAACAGGCATTCCATCTGCAAAGATCCAGCAAAACTATTGTTGGTATGAATCCTATATTCACTGATCTCGCAATTATAAAACCATGCCTTGATTTCTCAAGTGGCCTTTCAGTTGTAAATTCATTCAACTCATATTGGATGCAAATTGATTTGAACTGAAGAGCGTTATCCGATTTTGCTATTGATCCGAACCTATACAATTGTAGAATCAGTTTCAAGGTAGATTCAATGGGCAGAGTGCTAATCACATTTGCGTAGATTGAATACGCTCGAATTCGCCTTGCTGGAAGAAAAGGACTATAGGCTCAGTAATTTCATTGTCTCATTTCTCTAACGTGGTTAGGTTTTGCTCACTTCACGTGCTATTAAGACTGATCTAGCCTAAGCGCTCGGACCTACGTAGTTCTTGAACTGCAGATCTTAAAGCCGTTGTATTCAAACAACGCTTGCTGTTGGCCTAAGTTACAAGTCTTAATGCAATTCTAATGTTTTTTTTAACCACCACCCTCTTGTGATCCATTTTTTAGTTCGAATTGGGCAGCACCCCCTCCCTTCTCTGGACGTCCTTTGTCCGTTTATATGTATACCCTCATGTTACCCGATGTAAATAAAGATACATGTATATCTAACATCAGCAACATGTGCTAGACCCCACTAGTGGAAATTCCATAAATTGGATTTCAGAAATGCAAACTGTATAATTGGACCATCAATTATGGGATATACCTTGCATTAGATGGACATGGCATTTACCCGCTTGTCATAATAACCATGAACGTGTATACATTGTTTGTAAATGTAAAGTTGTGTGCATGTTCATGGCTATTGGGGCTGAAAGAGTTAATCGTTAAACCGCGTGCATTAGGCCGATGTTTGTTACAGTTATGGGCTGGTGAACTGCAAACGTGCAATATTTTCATGCATGTTCGCGCGTTTAGTTTTTGTTGCATTCGCCAGGTTCTGGTCCCGTTAATAATATATGCAAATTGATTCGTCAGTCGCATTTCCTATGACGTCACTGACGGGCTAATGCATCGCGTCTAGAGCATGCTAATTAGATGGCAAGGCTCTCCCGAAGGATACTCTTATTGTTTTCAACTGTTTATGTAAGCCTTGTTTCCAGCTATTTTGCCACTGGGTAGTTCATTCCCTTGCATCAATGGGCATACTAGGCTTACGCCCTTAGCATTTCCAGCTCACTGTTATTTATGCGTTTTTTCAACGCATGTCATCTCTACATTTATTTTTCCACCAGACGGTGACGCTCGTTGCTGCAAATGGAAAACTCGTGCTTTTTTGGAGAAACGAAAACATAGGACTCACAGAGCCACGGGCTATTTCCATATGGAGAATTCGAAGAATATATTCTCATGACAGGCAAACTCCATGTTGGCATTATTTTTACAGATGGTGCTTGTTGTGTTTAGGATTCCATGCTCTTGAAATCCCGCCTCAACGAACCTGCACTCGTTATCTTCACTTGCGTGAACGCACTGAAATGGCGCACGGTGAATGCATGATAAGTTGCCAGAGATGCTGGGAAATCTTCCCAGGACCACAAAAGCATCGTAGAAAAGAGGCGCCATTTTTGCGATAAAGAAAATCAAGAATTCGAAAGTAAGAGGAGCATTGAGATAACAAACTGAAAATGAACTCGACACGAGCTGTGTCTCACCTGCATTGGGCGTAGTTAAGAAGTTTTTAAACAAAAAGACGATCAATTGCAGGGGTGGCGCAATTTATGACGCACTAGTTGCATTATCCGCCCAAAAACATGCTTGTTTCATGTGGAAGTTTTTAAACTACAGAATTGTTTAATTAAACGGGTTTTTTACCTTTGGCCATTAGAAAGGAGGGCATTACAGTATTCCATCATATACAGTGTTTACATGTAGAATTTCAGGTACGGTACCTGTGAACCCTGCTTGACATTTCTTGACTCTAGCCGAGTTACCTTGATTTGAGAATGTATATGGTGGGTGTTTGATCCAAGCCAAATCATTCAAAGTGACGTAATGTCAGCTGCAGACAGCATGCACTCGCGTTCAGCTACTTTAAATGGGCTCAACTTGAGATATGCACGTGTTAATCTGTTTCTTGTATTTGTGCAAAATCAAAAACCTGATGCAGCAAAGCTCCCCGATCCCCAAATTAGGCGTCATTGCATAGGCATGGGGAAATTGCGCTGTATCTGGTTTTAGCAAACTCAGACATGCTACTCTTTTTATGAGTTGGAGGAGTCTGGGTGTCTTGAAATATGTCACTACCAGGTGACACACTTTAAAACTACATAAACTCGCATCTCATGTGACATTGCGTAAGGAAGATTTTTTTTACAATATAAAATGAGTTAGAGCTTGCTTGCGAACAAAGTGGTATGGCAGTTATCTGCCCATTGTTACTCTTGTGCAGTGACAGATATTTATGGAGACCTGGAAATTTTTTATTACGCCATGCTGTAATCTTATTTTAAGGTTGTTCGCCCCAACACCCACGTTTTCAGAAATCGAATTTTGTGTAAATGTTACGATGCCACAAAACAATATGTTGCATTTGTGGCTCGTATACAGTGTATGTGTCATGTGCCACGGGGCTTTTAAATTCCCATCCTGATTACATTGCAGGATTATGTGGATTATTAGATAATAAATTTCGAAGCTCTTTGACAGAGGAATTGGGGTCCACTAAAATCGGTCCAAGAATCGCTTGACCAGTCGAAATGAAAATGGACAGGACGAGGTCAAAATCCAATAATGATCAATACGGAGATGAATTAATCATTTGGTCAGAGCACTCAGAAAGCGCTCAAATGGACCCGTGGCAAGAATGGACGACGTCCACTCTTTCTGGTCGAAGTCATTTATATCTTAATAAATATTTTATGGTCATTGATCGTTGCTGCTTGGTCAGTTGACCGCCATCAACAATTAACAAATGGCGAACTTCCAGAATTTTAATGGATAAGTTTGAGGAAACAAACGATTGATGTTTCCCATATCGCTGCTTTACATTGCATTGATAGTAGCATAAGTCGAAAAAGAAATGTTTTGCACAAATCGACCACACACTACAATTTGAAATCCTTGCTTTAAGAAGCCTCATGGGATTAATAATAATAATAATAATAATAATTAATGTACCTCTAATCTTGTAAGTTTGTCACTGAAGCTGGCGTATAAACAGTTATAAACCGGCTTGAAACGACTTGTTGTGACCGTAGTTTGACTCGCGTTATTTATGGTGAGTGAAAGGCTTGCATGTAAACATAGCATTTTGTCCTTGATCAATTTAAGTACGCTATCGAATTCGTTCTCGTTGTACTGTATCATGATACATCATTCTTAGTCACGACACGTTTCCACTGTCATGGTCTGTGAAACCATCGCTTCGCGTTATTTCCATATCGAAAAAAATATCTTTCAAATCAAATTTGTGATATTACATTTCCCTTAAAATAAGTCGTGCAAAAATATATTTTATGCGTGGAACGTAATGTATTCGCGATATGGACTGCCTTATTGATATGTCAAGCTATCGGATGACGTATTTGTGAAACTGAAACGGTAATGCATATGAAATTCACACACGTAGTAACAAAATGCTGTGTTCACTGCTATTTGATTAGCTATGCTTATGCAAGATACTACTTGTAATTAGGCTACCTACAGTATAGCGATGTTCTTTCTCTTCGTTATGGGAATTTGTTGTGCGTCAGGGGATTGCAATGCTTGCGTCAATATTCGATTTTTAAGTTTGATCTATATTGCATCAAAAGTAATTAACGATAGCCGTTTGGCGAAAGCGGCCCCACTTCGTATTTGCTACGACAACAAAATCTGCTCTTTGAAGTTATTTCTCGAAAGTTGTTTCTCTGATGACGTCACACGGTTCTTTTCCGCTCCTTCAATTTAGCAGAATGGCAAGTTGGGTGCCATTAATTTAGCAACGTTTCGTTCCCTAAAGATCTATAACTTGCAGTTTCCCCAGGCACCTTTGCGCACTTTGTTTCTTTCTGATTTAAAATTCTACTCTTTGCCGTTAAAGGGTTCGTTAATAACATGAAACAACTGCCTGGAAATGTTTGCGTCAGCCTCGTGGGCCTGTGAAGTAAAAGATCGATTTTGTTGCTCGTCTTATTATTTTTTTCTCTCATGGAAATGTAGTGGAAGTGATATCCCATTGCCATCTGTTGAGCTAAAATGGAAACTCGCTTCCATAATGTAGAGGGAAATTCGAAGGCCTAGTGCATCTTGCAACAGCTGGTTAAGGATATGCTCTTGTCAGAAGACATACATTTGTTTAATTCATCATGGATTTTTAACTATACGAAGGTCACCCCAATAATTTTGATAAGGCCAAATTCACATTCTCCCATTTTCTCTTAACCCTTTCGAATGATTAATTATTAAGCTTAGTTGATTAGTGATTAAGCATTATTGGAAATTGGTGTAATTATGCCTAGACATGATTTAGTGATAATCACTTTTATACATGAACAAAGTGGTTAGGTAAATGAACTCTGATCATATCCGTACAGTACTTGTATGATATACAATACTATATGTTTAAGTTATCTTTTAAAAACCACATATTTCAGGTACATGCGTCACTTTTATCATTTAATTAAAATTTAGTTATTCGTCAAAGGAACAGGCTTAGGAATCACCATGTTTTATGTTTTACTGTCAGTTTTTTCATATAAAAGATGTGTGACAAATTTTAATGTCAAAGACTGTTGTGGAATGAAATTCCTCCTAATGTGCTGCAATCACTGATTGCTACAATGCTATACAGGGCTGCCAAGAAATGATTTATAAATTCTAAATGAAATTTCTTTGTACTTATTTTTATTTATTTATTTTTAGGTAAGCGAAAATGTGTCATGTGAATCCTCTCAATGGTAACGTTAACAGTTTTTAATTATTGTATTCATAAAAGTATATCAAGGTATGCATAATTTCCTATTGCTATACGACTTTCGAAGCAACCATATCTGTGGTCACAGTTAAATGAAACCTTTTGATACAGTGTGATCTCATCACCGCAGTTTGTTAACAGCTATGGGTTTGGAATTCAAATTTCGCTGTGGAATGTTGGCACTTGAGTTGACGCCTCTTCTGACTGGATGGCGCTGGCATCGGTTTCAGGTCGACTGGTTGCCAAATATTGATCCGTTAAGCAACACCCCAGCTTCTGGCAGAACACAAGGACACATTTTCATGTACTAATGCAGACGCGAGCAGCCTCATTAACATATTTCATGCAAATGAGACACTTGTTTTCTGACGGAAATGCCTGCTTTTGGCGCTAAAACCACTTAACAACCATAATGCCTTCGCGAACCGGTAATAGCACATTCCTGGATCTAATTAGCCCAATGTCTGATGACGCAACAGGGAGACGCCTCCAAATAACATTTGTCTGTAATAGTACAGCAAAAAAAATCATAATTTAATAATCCTATTAAATAAAAGGAAGATGTGCAAATTTGCCCTCCCGTTCGCGCTACATGTACTAATTGCTCATACGTGGCTGCCCCAGGTCAGTGGAGAGTTTTGTTCAATTAGGACCCTGGCTCATAGCCAGCTACTTAAAAGGAAATCCAACAGGTCTACATGCGTATAATTTTTCCAACTTTGTTAGTTATTCCTAACTTGCTAAATTTAGGTTTTATGATAGTGGGATTCTTATCGTGAATACTTTCAACATACAGTGAAGTATTACTTAGTCGCAATGCTAATCCTATTATCCTGTAGATGGAATTTCATGTATTTGACGATTTTCCCTTTAATCTCAACACACTAGCCTAGGACTGGCGCTCGCACGTTAATGTTCACATGGAGCTAAAGCCAGTTATACAGATAAAGCAGTAATATCTGAAAATAATCCAAAATTTATTAGCAAATATCCCTTTGGGGACGAGTTGTTTTGGATAGATAACTGGCGAACATCATATATTTGCATTTCTATTAATCAGTTGGAGAACACGACATGGAACACAGAGAAATTTCATTGAATTACAATTTAGGATGGGCAATTAGGCAATTTTAGATCAGTTGGTAGTAATTTCAGGTTAGTTGGCTGAATATTTTTTAGATAGATCAATGCATGCATGCGTACATTTAAACATACTCAGTATTAAGAATTATTATAAACAGTTTAATGCTAAGTGGTGGAAATTAGGAATTTAAAAAAATACCTCACACCTCGCCTCACCTAACCTAACAAAGTAATGTGGGTGTTTGCTGCCCCTAACGAGCGGGCAATCACTGCCAGCATATTTAGCTGCATCTATCCTTCGACAAACTGCCAGCATGCATAGAAACCCTTATCAGGGCAATGTATCTAAATGCACTCTAAATTTATGCATTATCAAAATATCTGGATTATAATGCAAGTCAATTGTAGGTTTAGTAGGAATATCTTTCATTCCATAACAAATGCGTTTATAAATAAAAAATTAATTGGAATTTGTTGTAACATGACCGGATAATCAAAGAAATAAGATCTTGTACAAGTGTGGTTACTCTGTACAATATTCGTATTTAAAAAACGTGTTTCATTTCTGGATTACACGCCATACTTGTTCCACAGATGTCCGACATGACCATTTTTAACACAGTTTGTGGGATCTTCATTAGCTTACAGAATTAGGTTATGAAAATGACTCACGCGTGAGATGGATGAAACAAATATGAGTTGGTTTTTAGTATCATTTTGAAATTCCCTTAGCAAGCCTCCGAACGTTCAGTAACGAATTTGCCCGCAAATTACCATCGTCAACGGACGAATTGTATTTAGCCAATCGTGACTAATGAAAATGGTGACGAGTTCGCAGATGCAATTAGGGCCTTAGGTAGGCACTCGAATTTCCAGCGTAAATAACCCGCAGATTTTCTGCTTGCATAACAAAAGAACCTTAGTTTCTGCACACAAGCTTACAGTGTACGTTTACTGCCAGTCTACGTGTCTATTGTTGAATCGATCTCGTCTTCCTAGGCAACCTTGTCTGGGTGTCCTTCGTTCCACCATTTTCTCATCGAATCTCTTTCATTTAGAAGCTACGTTTCATGAACGGGACGATTAGTTTTATCGCGATTAGTGCACTGATCCGTTGATGATTACCCTACCTAATCAAGCTTTAATCAAGTACGAGATCACGTGCATTCCAGAGCAGTTAGGGAATCGAGGACAATCATGGCAATTGCACGCAAGGAGGTAGGAATAGATTGAGCACGAGTTTCAGCCACCTTCTTAGGTGTTATGATTTGATAGAAAAATTGGGACTAATGTGCATGACATGTGTGACTTCCACACGCACAGATTTTTTATTCGTTAAAGTAAAATGTGGTTCTCACCTTGCGAAATTCACTATCAGTTGTGTTTTTGCAGCTATGATGGATACCAGACAGATTTGAAAAAGAAAGCATCTTGAAATTCGAACGAATTTAAATGATAAAATATAACTTTCGATATTTTACTTATTGAGTTCTTGAATACTGCATTATTCTTATAATGCGAGGAGCACGTAATTGATATCGATGGAAAATTGGTATGGATTTGATAAAATCCAAAAATGCCGTTCATAAAAACAAGAATCTTCAGAGTGCACACAGTGTGCATATACATGTATGTACACATACAGACTAATTATGAACACTAGTTTTTGTAAATAAAGATGTAAATTGCGGAGAAAAAAACCCCGAACGATTCCCACCAAGATTCAATCCCATTATATTTTCCTAATTTCATTATCTCCCTAGACTGTGTCCCTATTTAGCCTTAATTGATCAGGTTCAAATATTTACTGCAAGTTGAAGCTCCACGATGAACTTTTAATGTTGTAATATTAATTGTTAAATTAGTTGGCTAACTTTTAAGGTTATATTTTGTTTCATCTTATTAATTGAGTTGTTAATGTCCGCCATAGTTTACAGGATAGACTATCCTCTTGAAGTTACCTAGCCAAGGTTATTTATCCTTCTGCTAGTAATATGCTACGAAGCATAGTAGGAATTTTCGACGTTGGCAACATGTTATGCGTTTTGAGAAATGTTTGTTCGTTTTTTCTCCAGCTGTTTCTTGCAAATGCCAAAGTTTTATTTTTATCAAGGTTACACGCCGCGACATCCAATTTGCCTCGGCGAGTTATTTTTATTTCTTCTCACAGAAATAAATTATTAATAAATAAGTTTTGTAATCTTTTTTTTTACCATGTTCTGCCTTTCGGATTTCCCGAGGCCGAATTTTTTGCACCTGTTGTTTTCATCAAATTCGGTTGCCATTTGGCAGATCAGCTCGCGTTTCTTATTTAGCTGCTGTTCATGTAGATTTCGCCTGGTCTTTTCACGTAATTTTTCAGCCATATTTCATTCCGTTAGCGAGAAATTTCAACCTGGGTTGGTTTTCTCGTTCGGCGGCTTCATTCGAGATATTTCTCCCCTCTTCTAAAATTTCCCTCTTTTGGCATCCTTCCATTTGTCTTTCAATGAAAACCATCTGAAGAGCACAATTTGGCTAATATGTAATATGGATCAGTGGTTTTCTCCTCCCTCACACCCCATGTCTCGGAAATCCACAGCAACGTATTTATTTCGCACTAATATTGCCTAATATGGTAGTGCGTGACTAACTAGAACAGCGAAGGATTCGCTTGCCGAAAAATTGTACTGGGTATTAATCAAATTTCTTACTTTTAATCCTGCCTAATAAGATACATTGCCAACTTAAGACCACTGTCATGTTCAAATCCCATTGCCTTCGGACGAACAATTAAAAGAAACAGCAGATGGTTTATTGCTGTTTATTTTGATATTTGGTTCATGACCGAGTACTCACCAGGGCGACTACTGGGCTTGGAAGTCATGGAAAAGTCATGAAATTATCATCAGACTCGTTTGATTTCTTTAATTCACTGAATTTGTGATATTTCCTTCACGCATTGATGCACCGATTTTCATCACTTTGTTACCTACCCATTTCCTGCACGTGTTTCGATGTTATCTAAGTAGATCATGTTTCCCTTTGTAATTCAGTCAATGACAGAATGTTTTATAGGTAGAAGGACACCGGTGCATACCATTACATGTATATCATCTGAATGCCGTCCTGAAAGGGTTAAAACGCATCAGGGACATTTAACTACGACGTCATCAACTTGGTGTAGGGGTGGAGTTGTCAGTCAAATGCTCAGAGCCAGCATTATTAAAAGCTGTGGATTTATTATCATCCACATGTCATTCAATTGTGCAAAAATTTCGCCACCATCGTATTTTTGCTATGCCTTTGTGTCACTGTGTGACTAAATCTGTTATTTTGTTCTTCATAGAAATGTCCATCAAGTCGATATCTTTTTGGCGAATGAGCATGTCATTCCTAGGAGGTTGGCGATTAAGAATTATGACGAGTGCTAGTGTCACAGAGATGACTGTCTGAAAACCATGATTTTGTGATGACAATTTAATGGTCTCATATCCTAACAAGCATGGAAATTTATTTAGAAGTCATGGGAATGTCATTGAAAAACCACAGATTTTACATTACCCAATTTAGTAGATGCACTTCGTCACCTGCCTAGCAAATTTCATAATTGTGTCAACCCGAAGCGTCTTGACCTTAGCTCACGGTGAATGTATGACTCTCGTGCATCTTCTTCATTCAACCCATTTATCTCTATCTTCACGTCCGTCCACCAAATCCGGGAATTTTCTTCCGGCGTCACTATAATCCTCAATTTCCTGCAGGATTTGCGGCGGGGGTCCTCCCTCCCCCGCATTCATCTCTATCTTTGGCCTGGAGACCTCTCCCACAGATTTGACGATAATCATTTCTCAGTCCCTCCCTCTGTCTTCATCCCATCTGACGTTTTAACAGAGTCAGAAAAAATGCACTTCTTGACTGGCGTCCGGTGATGATCATCCACAGCCTCATTTAAATAACCCGTAGATAAAATGGAAAAATGAAAAATGGCCTTTAAGAATCCACTGAGAATGGTGGCTTAGTCCCCACTGAGCTGCTGCTGCTGCTGCTGACCATCGCGCCCCGAATGACCACTTCGGGTGCGCAAACACAACCGATGGTATCGATTAGCCATTTCGAACTGTTGACCAGCTTCGTTTAAGTTTAAACAAATGCACGGCCTGAAACGACCTGCCCTTCCGCACGTCTTTTACGATCCCTCGGAGACATATTGTAGCTTGGAAAAAACACAGCAAAACGCATGCAATTTCCAATGGGAAAATTTCACCATTTTTTGCGTTTGGCTGAGACATTTCTGGTCGTTTTGAGTTTCGCTAAGTGAGCTATTCTCATGCAAGCTCGATTTTCAGCGAGCGCCATTTTGGGACCAATATTGGTTTTAGGGTCTTCCTCTTGCTGCATGGTGATGATAATACTGCACGTTCACTTGGGAGGTAAAGAAAATGGTCCACTAAGATCAAAATGCAGGCATCCTCATGCTCCTTTAAAGTGCGAATGGCCCTTGGGATGACGCTGGCCATAGATGGCGACATGGTTTGCAGAGTTTTGGATAGATTGAGGTTCAAAAGTAGTTGAAATGTTGAGTTTCGAAAACATATCGATGATGTACAATGCTAATGCATTTTTTGCTGTTTTCAAATTTCTTCAAGATGGTCTAGTTTTCCCGATGCAGTTATGGACCGAAATTCGCTGTATAATTTAGTTACACATGTATTGTGGTTTTGCACCTTCAGATGATTTATAAGTCCGCTTTGTAATCCACTAAACTGCCCCAAATATTGGATTGCCATTGACGTTTTCTATTTTTCACCTGCATAAAGTTAACGGAAGCGCCGTTGTTGAGCGACGGTAGTCAGGGGTAACACTTTGGCCTCTATTTTGGGATGCCTTAATTGAGTCGCTGACTGCCTAAATTTCAATGTTGTTGGCTTTAGTGGTTTTCGAGCTTTTCCATTTGATAGCCATGGTGGATTTATAGCAAAATTGGATTTTTCGTTTGTCACGTTTGCTCACCGGATCACTTCCATCGGCAGAAGTTTTCCGAACGAAACCACTGAAACCAGATGAATATGGAAGGATTTTTAACTTTTCAAATTATTCATACAATATTCTTTGACCAAGAGTATAAGCTTTTCGTTTATGCATATTATTACAAACGTTAGTATCTGAAAAAATTGGTCTCGCATTTGGTTTTCACCCTGAGATGACGAATATTGTAAGCCAAGCTTTTCCAATTGTTTAAAATTACGTTTTAAATGTTTCGTTTTCTCTTCACTTAAAACCCTGCTTGTCCCGGTTATTGATATCTTTTCATGTGACCACAGTTCAGTATAATCCAAATATAGTTGATTCAAAATACATACGACATACAATCATTAGTTTGTATATGGCCTTTGATCTAACTGTGGCCATGTTGGTTGCAGTGGCGCTTCTGAGGAAGAACACATGGATGCACATTTTTCAGCTGACATCTTCTCTTCTGTTTCTTTTGTCCATCTTTCAATAATAACAATCAAGGAAATGTTCTGGGTTAACGAACGTTATTGATCCCCCACCCGTAACATGACAAGCCTTTATTGATTAAATAACTCGCTCGCTTCCGATTGGTTTAGCTGAAATTTCTTCCACGCGCTCGTACTTACTAAATGGTCTGATAATATTGGGCATAATGTCTTTGTTATTAGTTGCTGAATCGGTTTCTAGTGTCCTTGATACCCAGTATTGCGAAATGCGACTCTGTGCATCAGCTAAGCTGTGGCTTAGTATTTGTTTGGCAGAACTGTGGTGTGGGCAGCTTTCATGACCTTTCTTTGCCGAATTGCCAGTTTCCAAGAAACAACAATTACCTTCGTTGAACAATGCTAAGCGTGTTTCATAACAATGGAAGAGCCATTAAATTGGGTGATTGTACAGCATGTATTGCTCGATGCTGGAAAGCCACTGAAGCGATCCAAATCTTCAATTATCGTAGAATTAGATGAAAAGGCGAAATTGTGGATTTCATGCTCTTGCTTTTCAAAATTGGCCAGAAAATTCTATGTAATTTGATTTAGTGCATGTTAAATGCGTCTCTGTTGTAAGGATTACAGTTTTTCAGAAACACTTCAAAGCGTTTATGCTTAAGTAATTACATGTACTTCATTGAATAAGTGCGAGCATACGGATTCAGACATAGCAACATTTATACAAACACTTGTTGGCCACACTAGGGCATCATTTATTAGCCAATTGTATATATAATAATATTTTAAAACGGCGATGTATGCAACGTATCTTCAAGTTTTACCGAAGGAGGCTAATGTTGCTTTACTCACAGAACGGAATGCTTTGATAACTCAGCCTTTTCTCTGATTTCCTGATATAAAAAAATTGCTGATACATACTGAGTTTGATACAGGGTGTCGTCAATAAATGTTTAATCTCCTACTTTTTCTTATTGGAGCTTTACAGCGCATTTTTCTTGGGAAATTTAATTATGCATGCACAAAAGATTGATCTTTTTTATACAAATGAAGGTTATCCGGCGTATTCTTTGGGAGATGTTTGATAACTTGATGCCTTGAAATCATGTCAGTTTTCCTTTTATAATAACACTAATGTATGGTTATGTGCGCGCCAGTCCAATACTGTCAGAAGTTTCGATATACATTTCAGTTGTTTTAATAACATGCTTTCAAAAGTTACGGTATTTCTAAGGAATGTGGCAATCTCAGCAAATTATGCCTCATTACACACTGAACGGTAGTTAAATAAGTTAAAAATACATTGTATTATTATTGGTATTGCTTCTCTCCAACATGTCCGTTAGAATTCTTTGTAACTTGGCCATTTCAGGACTGCAGTGATAATCACGTCGTGTTAGATTACGGTCGTAACATAAAAATGATAGCTTGACAAATGTTTCAATGTAAATGGAATCCATTTTTTGTCGTGTTATGCCGTGATATTCATCGAGCACGCTGCAAATCGTGCGATTAGTCAGTTTTTATTCTGGTTGTTTATTGATGAAAACGTCAGAATAACACGAGAGCTGCCTTTTTGAAGCTAAATTAATATTAATGTATTTTTCTTGCCTCGATACGCCCTCGCAGTACATGTAGCTGAGAAATAGTGGAAGCTGAAAAGCAGTCTTAGTGCAAGTATGGGAGCCATATTTATATCTGATGAATGGGTTATCCTTCCAAGATCGCAAATAGACGCACCATTGCTGCTCATTGATGCCAGTGCTGTTTTACTGCTTTGGCATAAATCCTTGTTTTCGCTGCCAATAATTTCACCAGCAGCAATATACTGTAAACATACGAAGCCTTGAAAAAGGCGCTTTGATAACTGTCTACATGATACCTTTTAACTTTCCATTTCGGATATGTAAAGACTTACCGGTATTTCGAGTAATCTTTCTATCCGTGGCGGTTACGGTATTTCTAATGTATCTGCCATTATTTTTATTTGTAAAGAGTTTCTAACAAAACTTTCTGACGTTCTCATTAGCAAATCGTTTCCATAATGGGCTGTACAGACAATGCTAAAATATGAGCGCCAGACATTTTGCGTGTATTATTTCCCTGAGGAATCTTTTGAAATGGTACAATTACACGTACTATTTACAGATACGCCAAGGATACTATTGAAAATGTTCCTTTATTTTCAAAACAACAAAGGCACCGGTACTCAAAAATCACATAATAACGTTACTGATTCCACGAAATGCATTATTTCTGAATCAAATAAGCTTGATGACTTTAAATGAATGGCCACATTCTCGATATCAACAACGTTTGTGATCTATTTATGCAAGCAAAAATAAGCTTTTTGTAATGTATAGATCTTTATTTGTTCTCCGAATTCTCGGAAAACAACTGGGTGCACTGTATTCAGAATTTAGCTTGTAGGTCCAAAGGAACGATAAGTGTTTCTTGTTAATTCTTCGATTGTTAATGACAAGAACTTGCGGAGGAGCTATGGTGATGGTGATGGCGTTAATTACATTCGGCTTGATCAACCGTTATATTAGTTAGATTGGAGTTGGGCAAATCCAGCATTCGCGTCACACTTATAAGTACTTTGATACGCTTTTTTTAAATCCACATTGAATGATGTGCGTCTGCAGAGCATAAGGCCCATGAGTCGTTGGATTGTAAAGAATGATAAAATGTTTGAGACAAATCAGATTTTATTGCCGACGCGTTGTGGCTTTTTAGGGTTTTAAAAGACCCAAGCTGGGCTGGAAATCCTTTCAAGCTGAGGAGCACGATTATATACTGTATACATGAATGGCTGTATTTACGGAAGAAGATTTTGATGGCAAAACGCATTTTTTCAACGTGTTTACAAAACAGGAAGCGATCTTTTTAAAAGTGATGGAAATGTACTGGGCAAATGTAATACTCGTATAATACATTTTTCATATGGGCCATGTACATATTTGCAGCCGTACATTAGCTTTATCTAACTTTCCCTAGCATACGTGTACATGGTCATAAATGGCTCATACATGTACATTGTCAAATTTAACCTATTCACACTGGTGCAAAAAACGTGTTAGCATTGATTGCCTAACTACAGGGGAATATATATATTTTTTTTCATTTTCATTTTTTTCCGTAAAGCGTTAACACTTACTTTCTTTTGTCATTACATTATTATGTTGTCAGGCCCACACCTTGAATTTAATTTTAGAAAGTGTTCTCCCTGTTTCGAATTTTTATCGGACTTCTACTTCGCACTACATTAATGTCGTTTGCACCAGTCGATTCAATCACTTCTTAATTATTTGCTCTTCTCACTCGACTTTCATTCTTGTTTCGCATTTCTTTTAGTTGGCTTCCAGCAGTTGAGCTGAGGCTGTGCGAAAAAAGTTTGACTTACCGCTACAATTATTTGTATCGATTTTGAGTGAGAAAAAGACAGAAATCCATTTGTATATTAAATAGTCTGAAAGTGTGGAGCCCATCATGCGATGTCGGCCCATTTGCATAAAATAATTGTACATTTGCTTTGGACGGTGTTTTTTTGTTCTGTGGGAAATTGGATTTCACTTCTATTAGTTTTTTTTGCCATGTGAGCGGCAGCCGTCTTGAAACACGAATTGATTTTTTATTATTTGTTTATTTTTTTGTCAAGATGGCGTTGCCTCATTTTCTCCCTTAACTTTGGCCCATCGTATGAAAGACTTCTTTTGTGCATAGCACTGAGACAATATTTTTTTGTCCCGAAAAATCGTTTCAACTTTTATAGTTACATCCGGGTACGTGTCGATTATTTTTAAGACCTACAGATCGATTGAAGTTTTTTGTGATTTTGAATTTTTCTCGCACTCCAGGATCAACGCCAAAGACAATCGGTTTATCTCTGCTACGTGCACATTATATGGTTCGCGATGTTTGATGTTCGTCACACGAGCATGCATTATTTTTTGAGTAAACACATAAACGGAGCAGGACTGCTAACCGCAGTTTTGTAAAGTTCACAAACCATAGGTTTGCATTCCGAAATATCTTTCTGCAGGTTTATCCATTTGGCGCAAGGTGAAAAAGCACACTATTTTCACACTTTAGTTGTGTTTTACGACTCCTGAGCGATGCTAAAAACTGTGAAAACCTTACTGTTTACCTTATCTTTTGCTGACGCCAGTTGTGCAAGCGGTTAACTTCAAAAATATTGAAACTACGCTCCAATCACAACTTGGGTGACGTAATGGACATTTCAACAAGGTTAAGTAAATAAAGTGGCAAAGAAGGTGATATTTCGGTGACTTGGCAAAGGAACATTTCGAAAGCATCTTTTGGGCAAGCTTTATTGCTTGATTAAAGTCAAGAATTCTGTAATGCGTCTCGTGCATTTGAGTTATTTTTGGGTACATTTAGGTCCAATTACTGTATACAGGAGCTGGACAAAATAATAGAAACACGTGCTACAGAAACATGTCATTTTGGGAAATAGGTGATTCTCACCATTAATTTAGCCTCAATTCTACATGGAAATTGCTCGACAAAGATATGAACATTTTTAATTGGAAATTTAATACCATTAATTTACACGGATATATTTAAATTGTGTTGGAGATGTGAGTAAGTAATCTAAAGACCTGTACCCCACTCTTATCGCGAAACCGTTCAAATTTGGTGATTTTGCTTGAAGAGAGGATGCTAGGGGTACCCTTCAAACCATGTTCCCAACACCAGCACATTCCTCTATCAAGTCTAGTCATGTTTCCATGATTTTATACACCCATGTCTGTTATTCTGCTAAAATCTCATAATGTACGTGCTGCCAAGCACGGTCATATTACTCAACTCTGCAGTTGTTGATACACTGCAGAGAACCCCTTCGTAAATGGTCGTTCGAGAAAGGTTTCACAATGTTCGGATAACATTTTTCAAATTTTCAAATTATTGTGAAAGTTTACTCCCTCAACTTCGCTACCTTATGATAACCGAGGCAATGCAGCCCAGTTTGGTATATTGATGACGATTTATCCTATTATGACTATGACATCTTCACGCAGTAAACAGCTTCTTAAAATATTCTTTACTCCGATTCCTCCTGTTTCCCTGGCTTCCTCCCAATTTGACGCGTACATGGGATACGTTATTTACGCCCTCTGCTACCTCCTTACATGTAAATTTCAACGTAGTGGTAGTGATTTCATCGCCATTTAAAAGTCGATTAATGTGTAATTTGTGAATCTGGCTTTTAAACTGTTTACATATGCGCTTACAAAATTGCACGTCCCATGGTTTAACTTTATCAGCATCTATTACGAGCTCGTACATTAGCATGCAAAGTTTGAGAAGATTATGCGATTTTCCATCCGTAATTAATGTCAACTGAAATGCACATTTACATACTTGTACGCTAAGAGTTGAAGAGAAGCTCAATTAAAATGATGTTCACTGAATTTTTGAAGGATTTGATAGCATTAAACGTGTAATTGCCAATCAGTTCGTTTAATTGAGTTGCTCATTATTGAACCTATGACTTGCAAATTATATTCAAGCTTTAGCATTGGTAATTTCACTAAACAACCCCATCATTCTAACTGCAGATTCAAACTTCAAAAACAACCTCATCATTCTAACTGCAGATTCAAACTTCAAAAACAACCTCATCATTCTAACTGCAGATCCAAACTTCAACTTATTTGTCAAAAACTCACAAAGGTATTGTCTAAGAATCATACGCTTGCTGAATTTCTGCTCATACCTTCTTGACGGTTTAGTTATTTGTAACGACTCTGTTCATTGACTTCTCCTAAAATAAGTTTCTTAGAATATGTCCCCGTAGCATTTCTAGTTAAAGGCGCTGTCGACGCTGTCATTGTTTTGCTCCCAAATTTTTTCTTGTTGTTTATTTACGTTCTCTATACCGTGCGAGCTGACGGTAGATTGGTTTCGATATTGATTGCTGGGCTTAAACGAAATTTTCCAATTTTTATCGTATGGCTTCTTCTTTTCTTTTCGATTCTTTCAACCATGGCAAAGCATTTGTGCACTTAGTATATGGCTACCTAAGGGTATCCAAAAGAGAAATTAATAATTAATCCGAACCATCATGTACGCATCAACTGAAGCAGTTGAGTAGTTGAATTAGACAAACATCAAAGGAAGACATGAACATACATGTACCGTATTGCCACATGCAATGCTGCCTCCTACGCAGCATCATTTTGACTGTCTGGTCCATTACTGCCACATTTCGAAGTCTTGCTAATGTTCAACTAATTTTCTGCAAATTAGGTTTTCGAAAAGTGATACCGGTATTGAATTATTTAGAACCATGAAAACGGCAAAAGTCAATGCAGCCATACACGTAAGATTCAGGACGACGCACTTTATACAGTAGTATTTGACGAACAACAGACTATCTGCAGTATGTTTTCAGGTGGACTTGGGAGATACGTTCATACTCTCCATTGCAAATGCACACACATGTACTGTAGCTACGTGGGGATGTGGTCGTGTGTCCCGCACGTATAAACCTTTGCAAAATCAATGTCATTCGATGATAACAAGAAAATCTATTTCTGAAAGATTGTTTAATATCTACTCGGCGCCGGCTTTCCAATAATAGATTCAGTTTATTTTTTCTGATATGATGAATGCACAAGGTGCCAGCAGGACTTTAACATGTTCTCTCTTCCATAGACTGGATAATGGTGGCAGGGATCAGAATGTCAAATTGTATCGTTTTGGAAATGCTAATGTTCATAAACTAGAAGGTAAAGTGAAGAAATGGCATATTTTTGTGTCTATTTTTGCCATGAGGTGGCCTGGTTCATGGCACTAGACCTACAACTATCGAGTCTTTTTGTACACCGATGCATTGGTTAAAAATGCAGAATCCGACCTTATCATACTGAAGGTCGAAGGTGGAACGGATTTTACTACAGTATCTCTCCGTATGGGGCAGTCTCCCACTTCTGGAAAGTCGATGAATGTCAGCGAAATCGTGGGAACGTCTTGAAATTGTCAGGGAAATTGGGATTGCTACACACGCAGTTTTAAAACAGTATTAGTAAGGGCTAAGCAAAGACTGTATAAGCGCAGCTCAACGAGCAGGAAATTCTGCACCAGATCCTACCTAATCTTACTGTTGGGTCAAGGTGGAACAATTTCATGTAAAATGCCATGAAAATTACTGGCCTTGAAAATTTGATACGGAAGTCGGCGTTAATGCAAATGACGCAAGACGACGTACGTGTACATGCCACGAGACGAAAATGTCGTCCGTTGGCTGCTGCTCGCTTTTGTCGAGCCCATGGCGGATCAGCAGAAATCGTCGGCACCACGGGGGGCCTCGGCGGTCACCCTGTAGTCGCCACCTCGAAAGGCCCCCCGCCGCCCCTATCAATCTAGCCGATTATCGATTGGCGCTCCCCGCCCGCTAATTGTTTAAACAGATCGACATCCATCCCTCCCATATCCGCATAATGCGTCGATAAATTTTGAACTGTGAGTCAGCGTCGCGCAGGGGCGAAAAAAGCGACGCCGATGACGCCAGCGCCGACGTCATCGCCGACGACCAGCCACAGCTCCGCACGCGCCTGCCGACCAGGTGGTGTCGTGCCGCGGCCTCGGTCAGCTGAGGAATTTCGGACTCTCCAGTCTCACCCCCCGGGTCTCCACCCCCTCCCCCCTCCAGCGCCGCGTCTTCGCTGCCGCCGCACGTGGAGCTGGCCTCGCACTCCCAGTCGCATCCAGAGGCGGAGGAGCGAGCAGCTCGGATGCGGATCCTCCTCCTCCTCCTGCACCCCACGGGCCCCGTCCCGAGGATCGAGCCCAGCTCGGCCCTGCTCCCAGTGCCACGCTCGGATTCGGCCATGTGAATACGACTCGGCGCTCGGTTTTGCACAACTTCCGGTCAGTGTGGAGCCCCTCGACGAGTTGACCATGAGCGCCGCCAACAACACCCTGCAGGTGCCCGGCGGCGCCGGACTGCCCTTCCTCACCGTGGCGGCGCAGAGCGTCCCCAGGCGACGACACTCGTGGATTTGCAGGTAGGGTAATGCATCCGGGCAGGGGGTTCCGGCACCCTGGTGGGGGGCCCTCGTTGTAAATTCAGGGTTCATCCGCACCTGGAAAGTCGGGGAAAGTCAGGGAAGAGCAAAATGGTCAGGGGGAGTCAGGGAAAACTACGTTTTTTGCTGGAAAGTCAGGGAAAATAATAGTTTTTTCAACAAAATAAAATTGAAAAATAAATTCCATCCCAAAAAAATACCCCAAAAAAAATAATTTTTAATCATGTTTATTAATTATTTTGAGATTTCTGCTGACCATTCCTAAAAGTTGATGTTAATAAACATTATATTTTTCTCATGAGCAGGTTTCAAAAACTTTTCTACACGATTTATAAGTCAGGAAATTTACTTGGGTTGTCCGGGAATGTCAGGGAAAGTCAGGGAAATGATTTTGTAAATTTGAGTAGGAACCCTGAAATTATACGCAAATGCTGGCTTAACTCGCTTGATGCCGGACTAATAAGCCTCGTAGTGAGCCCTGGCAACTGGCTCGGTTGTTGTTCGAGCAGACCTAAATCCGAATTCACCCCATTGCTGTACCGAGGAGAAGCCAGTTGGGAGTTTTCTCAACCTGAATTCGTCCCATTTCCATATGCAGAAAAGTGATTGCCATAAGCAGATTGCAGCTGGTATGAGCTGTGTAGTATTCAACGACTGGTGCGGTTGCAGACTGGTGGCAAAGCAATGGCAAATCTGTTACCACTGCAGTATGGCGTTGCAACCAATCTGAAATATGCATGTACATCCTGGATAATAAGCCTCGTTGTACTGTACGTCCAGGCAACTGGCTCGGTTGTTGTTCGATCAGTCCTAAACCCGAATTCATCCCATAGCTAACATGAAAATAAGAAGAGCAAGAGGTAGCTGCTTGGGGGTTTTCTGAACCTGAATTCGTCCCATTTTCACGTGCAAAAAGGTGATTGCCAGAGTATGATTGCAGCTATTGTGAGAGTTGTAGCATTTAACAACTGGTGCGGTTGCAGACTGCTTGCGAAGCAATAGCAAAGTTGTTACCGCCGCTGTCAGGAATGCAACCAATCTGAAATAGGATGTACGAAATGACATTGAAAATCAATAAAAAAAAACCTGCCTAAATGATTGCCTACATTCCCTACAATATCGGCAAAGTCCAATAAGAAATTCATTGCAGTTGAGTAGCAATTACGCATGCTTTGCCAGTTTTTTAGCTGGCCTTACCAATGCATCCCATTGTTAGTCTGAGACTAGCTGCGCAGTGGCAAAAAACGATGCTCTGAAGAAGTTTGTTGCCACTGCAGTCAGACGTGCAACCAATCTGAAATATTTATGTCCGAAATGTACGAAAGACGTCCCTGACGTTTAATTCAATTTTCGCCTGTGTAAAACCCACTATGAATCGGTGGCTGTTGCAATTGAGTTGCACTTACGTACGCTTGTCCAAGTGTTCAGGTGATGATCACTTTTCATCAGTTTGCAATTGTTGCTAAGAAGCCTCTTGGGAATGTTCGGAGAATGTATATGTACACTGTACATGTATGACACGTTTGAAAAGAAGAATGAATTGCATGTACATGTATGAAAACGAGCAGTGCAGTAAAGAAAAAAGAGGACGTGTCTTTAGGAGTTTTAAAAGGCAACGCAAATAACCGGGTGTGGGAGTATGTCGTGCTACCCTTATTAGTGAAAGCCTGACTGATGATGGTTTACAAACAATTGAATGCATTTGCTGTCTCTGCATTTGATGCATTTGCTGCAGGCACTTCAGGGATCTTTACGACCAGTTGCATACCGATTTTCTTGTCAGACCAGACAGGTCGAATGCCACTCTTTGTGAAATCGTTCTCATACCTGCAGAGTCGCCTTCAGACGTTTTAATATCGGATTTGCTGCGCAGCAGTTGGTGGTGAAATTGTCGTTGCTGGGAATTTCATGGGACTTTTATGCGGAAACATCCGGATATTAGCTATTTGATCTGTGATTAATCTTAAATACAGTCAATTGCAGATGAGATTCTACATCCACGATGCATGTAGTGCATTTGGGCTGAAAAAACGATAGGGGAAAACCAAAATGTTGTTGCATGTCAGTTACAAGAAGTCGGAAATATTTCACCAACATATATGCTAATTAGATGTACGGGAAATTGCCAGATTTGATACAGATGAAATTAACAAGCTGCTTAGCGTGAAAATCATTTTAATCTCCGAAATCACGCACGGAATTATGTTGATTAATTCGTATATGAAATGAAGTGCTGGACATCGGTTATGAAAAATGCTGACTAGATAAGCGAGGCATATTGAAAATTGTGCGATTATTTTCAACTTGTTATACACGTATGAGTTAATTGAAAATTGGTCTCTCTGCAAATGTTTGATATTTGGCACACTCCCATCTTTTTCGATTGTTAGTTAATAATGCAGGTATATGGTGATGGCTGCTTCGTTTCGTTACACTATCTGGCTGACGTCATTGCCAGTTCACGTACCGGAATTGGCTCCTTTAATGATAAATCCAAATTGGTCTGATTTAGGTGTTGCTACGAACTAAAATGTGTTCAGGGATAATTAATTACTGCTGAGGGACCTTTTAAATGGGAGCAGAAGACATCCTTGCTAGGAGCGAGAACTATTTGGATTTGAGCAACCAATTAAATCCGAAATGATTATATGACATCGTTCAGTCGTTAGACTTTGCAGTACTTTCTGCCATTCTTGGAACTTTCCTCGATGAAATGAGCTGTTTATCAGCTGATTGTGAAACAGACTTTGTAGTTGTGATTAGTAATCTTAGCGTAAGTAGGGTTGTAAAAGAAATTTTTGTTTACGAAACATATTTTATTATTTTAAATACACTGCTGTATATCACCACCAGTTTACAGGGTGGGACATTATGTATTTTTAATATCCAAGAACCAAAAGTTAAACACGAGAATGCAAATTAATGCATATAAATTATAATTCCAAATTTATCCATTTTTGAAACTTATTTTATTTTCTATTAAGCAATACTGCTCATTCAAACGGAAATTGATGCTCATGCATCATTCCACGCATGATTGTCAAAATTGATTTGTTAATTAATGCAAAAATGGCCATGTTTTATTGAACAACTATTTCAAGCAAGTTATTGCATGTAATTGAATTTATAATTGAATATTGTAAGCTAAACGTTGTAAAACTGTGATAAATATGGTGAGAACGGCGAATATGTTGCCTTTTAAACCTTTTCATTGGCCTGATTTTAATTAAATGTTTAATACGTGGAATGAGCGAAACGTTTAAATAAATAATGTCATTATTTCAGTGCAAAAAAAGTTCAATTTATACACTTTTCGTCGGGAAGTTTATTTCCTATAAAAAGTTACTAAGGCTTCGCGTAAACGTTAACGCAGCATAGAGAATCATGATTAATACCGGTGTTAAATAATTCACGCTTTCGCTTGGAAAATTACTTGTGGGAAATTGCTGCAAATGTCACGCACCAAAAACCTATAATTCCGCTCGATAACGAAAGGGTAATCTGAATCAGGAGCGATGCAGGTTTAGCTGGGTTTTAATTTAAATTTCAAAAGAATTGCTCAAGCACATAAGCCTGCTTATTATAGTCAATTTTTAAATTCTCACCGTTTTTCTGAGTAGTAATAAAGAGGTTATACTGATATCAGTAATCTCCTTGTTTTTGTGCTTCTGCACGTTATGCTCTGAAAACACGGCATGTTGAATTTGCAGGCTTGCCATGGGCTGCATCCAGATATTGTTTATAAAATTGATATATATATACACTGTAGCTCCTATATAAAAATTCAGTTTAAATGGTCTGAACCCGGCTGCCAAAGTTTTGCTAACATATAGAGTCCAGAATTTGTATATTTTCAAACGTACTCCCACCATCAATTCTTCATTTCCGGATGGCGTTGTCATGCACTTGTAACTGATAAACAATATGTTCACATAGACATAATACATCTCGATTGTTTTGCAACGTAAAATGTAAAGGTGCACTTACGCATGAATTTGATTGATATTCAATTTTTTGTTATTCGTCAAATTCGTTTTAACCGGATTTTGAGCTGATGAGGTTATGCAAATAAGATTGTTTACTATTGAAATAATGTAAGTGTACATACAGATCATTTTAACCAACTCTGACACCGATGACATTTAATTAAAATGCTTAGTTGAGCAAATATCAGCAATAGCGAGATGTTGAATAATAAAATAAAGCTGCGACTTAATAAGCGCGAACCTTCCAGAATTGAAATGTCACGCAGATGTCATATGAGCAGCTCAAGTTGAATGCAGTCAAATTGAAATTCGTTCATGTTTTAATAATGTTGATTATGCCGGTGTACATGGTTGACTTTTTCTTTTAATATCAGTTTAGTTGCTTCATTACGTTTACTTTCCACAAACATGGTTTCATCTCCTTCCTGTCATTTCTCTAAGTCACAGCCAGTAAAACTGTCACATTTAATATCGTTTTAAGGGCAGCTGCTAGCTGCGAGTTGTGAACATTTAATCGCACGTCATAAACAAAGCTATAGTGTAAACATTGCTATTCAAGTGTAAATGTGCTGAAGTAAATGCAACTGTGAAAGGCTATGGAAATAAAATGGAAAACTTATTTCCAACAGAGGTGCAGTATTCTAAGATGAGATGTATGAATAATAGAATGTTTTCAGCTCTTTGAGATGATATTCAGACCTACTGTAGGAGTGCGTTGAAATTAAGGCAGTGAAAGTATGAACTTGAACTATAGAATATGTTTCAATTTTAGTTCAGTTCTACCCAAGCTCGTTTTAGTTAACATTCATGAAAATAAACGCGTTAAGTGTTGATAAGAATACGTGTACTTAATTATTCATTAAACGATTTGGGACGTGTAATGGACACTCTTTTAGTGCTCAGAACTAACACGTGAGTACTCATTTTCACGTTAAAATTGGTGTAATGACAATTACAGTCTAATTAACATTTTAAATGCTTAGTTTCACGTTAGAATTTGTCTAATCACTACTTCTCTAATCTGATGTTACGTATTTGACTGATTTGTGGCATTTTCTAAGACGTAGGGCCTTAGAAGTCGTAATACTTCATAGTAGAAACTAAATGCTGTTATCCCCCAAATAGTTATATCTACATGTAGGTGTGTGGTTTGGCCGGCCACATGCTAAAATGTGAAAGTAGCTCCAAATTGAAATCATTGAATTGCTTCTGCTCCCACCCTGTACATATATCGTAAACTTTTTGTATCAAATAGTCAACATGATTATTGTAATATAAAAGGCATTTGAATATGCAAGTTAAAGAATGGAAGGTTTCAAGTTTTTTTAAATACAATTCCTGCGAAACATTTAGAAGACGCTTAGGATGGTTACGATTTATTTGCATGTACACGTTTCTGTTAGGAATCGTACAGTACAACAATATGCATGGGTGTAATTTATTTTCGTCGTGGGATGCTATTTTCCATGCAATAGGAATTGGATCACGCGCTCGTACTTCATCTATTTACCACCATTAATTACTGTTTAGTACAGTATTGTGGGCCTTTACTTGTCCTGTTTTTCTCCATTTCTCGTTAAGCGAATGAATGGAAAATGCCCGTTTGGTCCCATCCGTCTTGGTTGCACGTCTTGAATTCATCTCCCTGCCTTATTTTGCTTTAACCTTCTTTTGAATTCAGGTTAGTTGAAATACGAAATACCACTTTCGACGAATGAATTAGCCGTCCTCATACCCATAGATCACCACCATTCAGCCCTAATGTTCTAACGAGGAGCTGGCTTAGTCCAAATGGAAATATATTGCCAAATTTCTCCAATTTCACTCTATTTCGCTCTCACTTCCCAGCGAAATCGAGCTCTGGCAACAAAAGGCATTTCGTGTATTGTTGCTCGCTTTTGTGTGTCTCTGTATAAATTTAGGGCGATTAAACGTCTGGTTATGTTATAAATTTACGGTCGATAGTTGATGCGCTCTCGTACTCATACGCATCAATACCACACCACCACACTTGGATTATAGGGTCGCGTTAGTTTCAATGGATTCCTAGGAAGGCAATAAAGCTCCATAGTTGCATTTCTATGACGTGTGGAATATTTGCCAGCTAATCATTTCGTGTCGTCGAAATTGATTTCGTTTAACGTCGAATATATGCGGCTATATCAAAGATTCATATTTGCGCAGTATAATCAAATAATCATAAAAATGATGTTCAGTGATTGGATATACTATACAGGCTCAGCATAGCGCTTGTTTTGCAGAGTTATCCGTTTTTGGATCGCATAGTGCATGCATCTTTAACCATTTTTTTAAACCCTGAGGGGTAGAAAAGTTGAAACTGTAAGCTTATATGGCCATAACTGGAGTTATATAGGCCATACATGACCATGTAGAAACCATGCATGACATTGTGTAAGATCACATATAAAGGAACATAAAGGCATATACATGTACATTGTATGTCTGCAAATACGGTATATAGTCACATATATAGAAAAAGCAATGACTTTTTTTGATCAAGTCATATAGGGTGCATACATGCTACCGGCATATACATGTATGACACATGTGTTACAATTCTTAATTAAATAATTACATATGTGACACCCGATTCGCACATGTATACGTATATGATAATATGATATGGATACGTGTGACCATATATTAGTATGATGTAGCATGGTTATAGATGTGTAATGCATGACATTTTGCCAAACAAGTCCATTTGTGATCAGTTTCTCGTTTAACAATGCATGGAGAATGTCATTATATGGCCTTAAAGTTCATAGTAACAATATGTTTTTCATCCGGGCTGATGGTGATAATGTTACAGCATTATATACCATGGAATTATATTCGTAAATTTTCTGATCCACCATGTCGTGTTGTGCTCATATAGCAACCACCATTAAAATGACGAATGACTGTAGTTTTAAATCAAATAAGAACATTAAAAGAACAGGCATCTTCCTGTCAGCCCCTCGAGCCTTTGCTGCGTGAGCTTTGTCACTGAAAAATGCTCCCTTCTTCTATTCTCCTTAGAAGACTCAACAGATTTTCATCCCCAGCACGCATCTTTATATTGTTGTCCATGGAATAGAGAAGCTCAAATAGCCACAACGCTGTTAATTAACCGTTGGATAGCGGGAGGTCGCTTTTCGGCAGTACAGTAATTGCGGTAGAGAAGGGCAATAAAAAGCTGATAATTTCGTTTTTATGTTGTAGGATAGGTTTTAGCGATGATGAGCGTATTCAGTAAAACAATCATGAAAGTGAGCTCAGTGAACCAATGTAAGAGATCACCTTGCTTTCACAGAATTCTCCAAAATATCCAAATCTCACTATACACATTGTCGTGTGCTGTAAATCACGTTGTTGTTGACACCATTTTTGGTTTTATACCGTCTAAGTTGATTTTGTTTTGAACATGGTACATTTGCCATCACTCGTTGATATACCGATTTGCAGCAGAATGTTACCTACAGATTTTTCTACTTTCGGATGCCATCTGCATTGTATGCATATGCAATATATTACAATGAAGTTTCCTTTTGGAATTGACCTCCAGGCAATGGCAGAAGTAGAATTTTAAGTACATTATAGAATGGTACAATATGTACTATTTATACCTTCTGAATACCATCCAAATTTACTGTGTAATAACACCAAAAATGTGTAAAAACGCATGGGGGACATTCTACTATGATATTTCAGCGTGGAAGGGGGTGGAATTCTTACCCAAATTACTGTGCTTATTTGTCACTAGAATTTCATGTTTTGACCTTGATTCAAATTTGCCTCAAGTGCAATTTCTTTTGATCAATGATCATGCGATCGCTTGGAAGTGGGGGTTGGAAATTTGACGAGTGCTTACGCAGGGAGAAGGGGTATCTCAAAATCATCATTTGTGGATACAAAACTTGAACGGCCCAATTTTCGAATAGTCGTTGCATATTTTTAGTAGTCATGGAAAATTCATTGAATAGTCATAGCATTTACAAACCCAAATCCAGTGGACATCGCAAGAAAATAATAGAAGTGAACAATTTTGACTCATTCCTTGCCCTTGGTCAGATGGATTGAGCGGTCTAGTCTTTTGGGAACCAGCCAACGGATTTCGTCTTGGTCCCCATTCTAAGAATCAGGCTGTCTTACAATCTTAACCTATCAAACGTGACCTGCATGAGTTTCGAAATGATTATGGTTATCGCCTTCGTATAAATCACGTGTGAGAGGGTGATATGGAACAGGGACTCCCTCGATTCCAGTCCGATGCAATTATTACTTGATTTCATCATCAAGATGACAAAACTGAATGGATGAAAAAATGCTGCAAGAATAATTACATCATCCTGCGCATATGGTTTCCTGGGAATATTCACCAAAACATTACTCCACCAATATCAGATTAAAAACATTCCCATAGAAACGAAGCACCTTTCGCACGCCAAATTCACCGAATGGAGAGGAAAAAATCGCTAGGAGTTACTGCCGCACTATTTATTATTTTTGGACTTATCTTTCTTCGCTATATCCGAAATTCGATAAACAGCGGGGATCGCGGGGGTCCATGAAACGACTGTATTGAATTATGGCCAGAAAACGTCATGGATATTGCGATCTTTTGTCAAAGTGACAGGCTAAACTGGGCGGTATACACAACCACTGCACGCCTGTATACTGAGGAATAAAGCGTTGGGCTAACAGCAAAAACTGCTATCATATAACAATGTTGCTTTCCAGACACAAAATCGAGCAGATTCATATCGAGCTTATGATGAAATCTTCGCCAAAATGAGCTCGTACTCGCGTGGAATCAAACCATATGAATGCATTTTTTGAAATGAGTTTATTCATAAAAATGGTAAATGCGAGTATTTCGAGCTGTTATATTTGGCACAAGGAATTTAATATGGTCTATATTGCATTCTACTATAGCCAGAATCCTTTGCGTAAAATAAATTGGCATAAAAGCTTCATAAATAATGTATCCAATCATATGGTGTAATCCCAATTCCCATGATCTTTTATTGCAATGCTTGACCATATGGGACAGACATGCACTTTAACAGTACAGCAGTATGTAACAACATACTTTTAATTAGTGAACTTTTGTTTAGATCCGACCTTTGGCTCTTAGGGCCGTGTATTTTGCTTACAATTTATGGCAAAACGCTGCATGGATTTCAAATAATATAAGCATCCATTTCTATAAACAATACGTCCGTTGCACAAGTACATTTGGTCACATATGGTGGCGCAGATTAAACTGAAATAACGTGCTTTGAAATGACTTCAGCTTTTCGTGACCTGCATAATGCACGATAGCACAGGGGTAAAGCACCTACAAAATCAGACCGTAATAACGTAATAACCAAGAACAATTATCCGCCACTGTTTTCGAAGTTTTTATTACATTGTTACCGTTATGTACTGCAAATAAACTTGTATTGTTGCTCGTCACGTCTGTATGGTCACTAATATCGTAGTTTTGCAATATACATGTATCATTTACTGGATACAATTTCTAATAACCATTTATTTTGAAATGAATTTGATACAATTCAATTGAACTCATTTCCCTATCTGTTATCCTTACTTGTGAATACCATTGGTCAAACTTAGTTGTAATCCATATACCCAATTTGATCGACAGTTACCACCACATTACGGTAAATTTAATTTCTTGAAGCTTTAGGCTTTCTTTTGGATGAGAATTCCTACATTATGTCTGATGACATGCACAAATTATTGATTCAAACTTCTGTTCAAATAATGTTGTAATTAAGGATAACAAATCTCACGATTATACTGAAATTTATCAAAGATTAACATCATAACTTAATAACATAATGTGATGCTTTAAATGCTAAGAAACTTTTGCTTATTTGCTTTGTAATCTTCCAAATAGGAAATAAACATGTATGCCTTGAGCCATGCATAAGCAGAATGCTGATGTCACATTTCTGTTGACCAAGAAATTTTTATGTACTGTACATACTTGACAGAAAAGTTCTTTGTTTTAAGCATATTTGGATATAGTAGGCATAGCTATAAATAGTCTATTTATAGCTATGCCTACTATAAAACAGTTGATAATTACAGGAGTAAGTAGTCGTGTTGTTTGATACTCAATAATTATTTCACCGATTATTAGCTATTGTACCACCCAACATTAAAAGCAAAATATTTAATTTGAACTAAACATATTTCGAAGGATAAATACATTAATGGCACAGCTTATACAACCCAGGCTGTCAGTAATTTATTATTTATGCTTTTATTATCTCCAAAAAATACGTTCGGCAACAATGTTCAGACGTTTATGTTAGCAGCTTTTAGTTAAAAAAAAAACACACCGAAACATTGATATACGTAAAGGAATCGCTTAGCGATTCTGTTCACATCTTTTGACTATGAAATAATAATTATGTCTGACTTTCGATCATCTGAAGGTTACTTTATGCCCGTTGGCAACGAAAGATTTTAGTTATATACAGTAAATGCTCGCGTTCAAGTGAGGATTTATGAATTATACTACTGGGAATTAAATTGAAACAATGAAACAAATGCACGATTTATCAAAAAGATTGAGACAGAAAAGATTTGGGTTAGGAATCAGTTGAACTGTTATAAAACTCAGTAACAAACGGATGTAATTTCGAAAGAAAAAATGAAATGAATTGCATTAAAGTTAACGGATTATTCGAATTATGTTTTTTTATTTTATCAGTTACACTGTATAGGATAATGTCAGAAAATGTCGTTGTGCTGCGCTAGGTGCCTCCTATATTCAATTTCAATTTCAATGAATGTTTAGCATTATTGCCAAAATTTGTGTTCTACACTGTACGTACATTACGACGCGTTTACTCATACTCCTTTTTTTGTTGATTTATTTATAGGTAAGTTCGTGTTTCCTGTTAACTCAGTGTGACCTTATAAGTTGTATTGGCTTAAACACATGGATATTACGGTTAGTAAGCTATTTTATGATGGCACATGCATGCAATTACCCTGGAAGTTATCAAGAACTGAGGAAATAAAATATTGAGTTAATGCATAACTTCATTTAAAAATTATGGAACAGTTCTACTATGTTCGGGAATTTAGTTTGGGAAATTAATTGAAAGTTAGGCAGTTAAGATTATACGTTTACAACACCAAAAACAGCTAATGTTCACTATACTTTTATACAGTACTTGCTTGCGCTACATATAGATGCGCGTCATCAATATTGTTTATGTACATTTAAGCTTACATGTACTATGTATACTTGCTCAAATTTCCCCAATGCATAAAAATACTGTACATTGGGGGAAAATGCGAGATAATTACTATAATGCAGTTATGCATACTTGCATACATCCTACTTCCGATATTATAGCATCCCTTGACAACAAAAAATATGGCTATAAATATCCGCCAAGCTATAATTCCTGCACATACCTGCAATTATATGCAATTTTCTTCTATAATAGGAGCTAATAAACAACATTTTTTGAATCATGTATGAACCAATTTGGATGTAATTAATGGGCTCTCAACTATCGCAGATTCGAGATTTAATCACCTTGAATGATAACTTGCTTCTTGGCTTATTCAACACGGTGTGTTGTTTCGGGGAACAAAAACCAAGGCAGTGGAATGTTTATCACATGTTTCTCTTGGATACCACGTTTTTGTGGCCAAAACGAGAAATATATTTTGCTTCGAGGCAAATTGTCTTCAGCCTAATGTTGCTTGCCAACTTTTTACACAAGGGCCACTCGAGCTCCCTCTACCCGACTCTTGCGTTTGTTTATACAGCTGGATTAAATACTGAGGATGTCAACAAGCTGTCAAACATAGTCGCCATCCAGGAATTTTTGCCTGGCAGGCTTGGCATAATGCACTTCACCCATCAATATTTCTTTTTCAGTGCCATGGCACGAATCCACTTTACTCATTGGTGTTCAAAACTCACACGGGTATGGCAGAATCGAATTATGCGAAGGTTAATCCAAATTAAAACTCTCAACGCCTCGGTGGGATTTTTGAGCATTACTGTAATCTCGCGATATGTACAGTGTTGGTATCCATTCGCTGCCTAGCTAAGATATCAGGATAAGCGTCTGGGAGAGTTACACGCGCATTTTAATACTTAGGGAGACGTTGGCGTGGATCCTTTAAATCTGTATTTATTATGGGAAAAAATGAAGATTAGCATGCATTTTCATTTTGCACGCAAGGAGAGCGTTTTGGCTCGACACTTGAGAGAATTTATTTGGTGCACTTGAAGGAGAATATCAGTAGTTCTTCCGATGAAAATCAAATGCGCGTTAAGATGTTTTGCGCAAACTTGGGAGCTAATTCCATTGCTCGAATTACAGCATATGCAAAGTAGGATTGTGAAACCATTGTCTAAGACAATTCAATTAAGGTTCTGAGACTTAATTGGCCATTTCTCCATGGACGATTTTAACTGGAGGTTGTTGGAAGACTGGCTTCGCTGGTGAATACGTGACGCTGCATTTATGCTTGAATTTTTCACGAGGATTGTCCTTAATTTCCTCTTAATGGAGGAAAAATTTCATTCTGGTTTATCATTCCATCTAGCAGTTTCAACCTGTTATATATTCCTAGCTTGGATAATTGCACACAATACAGGGTGTGAACAGTGAATGCAGTCGAACAGGCGCAAATTTGTACACAAAATATATACAAAAAGTAGTAAATATACTCGTGTGGCTTTGGAAAACAGGTGTATGACACAGCTCAAAGGAGGTTTCCCAGCGAGCCATATACAATGTATTTATTTTTATTTTTATTTCTGGCCTTTGTGTTTTTCTGTTTTATTGACCTAACCTAAACTTACAAATGTAATTTCCGTACATCCTGTACATCATAAAACGTATGACACCCAGTAGTTTACAAAGCACCAAAACCACATTAAATGGGCACATCAAAATATGACGATCTATTTGTTATGACAGGAAAATTGGCAGCTGTGAACCGTTTTTCCCATGGTCATTAAAATTTGACACGAGGCGCTGTCCAATTCTTTTTATCTAATGACGCAATTTTACTCTCGGTAATACCGATGTGGTGCTGAATGAGCAGTTTTTTGTTGCTAAATGGACAAATGACCCTTTTATAGTAATAATTGCAGGTTCATAGCCTAATAGTCTGGCTTGTTTTATAGACACGCGTGCCCTTAAACGAACATGACTTTTATGATCTTGGGTTATGAAACGCCCTTTTGGACTGTCATCTAGTAATTATAGTTGTCACGTGAGGTAGTTTCAATGTACGGTTCGCATTTGTATGCCCGCGTCGTTGGGATAATACAGGTGGATTTATCGAGAATAATATAATGCGTAAATTTTGTTTGCTGATATCCTGGGTTGCTGGCTTAAACCTCGTTTTCAACGACTAAAACCCAATTTAACCTAAAGTTGCTTTATATTTCGAGTTCTGACAAATTACCTCCCTCGTGCATCTGTCTCCTTAATTTTCGTTTTGTTTCTAGAAATGGCATGTTTTCGCCATTTGTTGATTGAAATTTAGGTCGCGTATAAATTTTCCGTGACATTTAACTGCCGTCTCCCTTTATGTTGAAAACTTAATGTCAGCAATGCATTAAAAAAGATTCCTCTTTTGCTGGCGTTGTTGCATACAGCAGACTTGAGCCAAAATTAACATTTTATGTAAATTGCACTGCGTATATGCCACAATTAAGACATGTGTGGACTGATGCCAAACACCCGTAGAACATCCTATTCTGTTCGTTTTAATACTTGGTCTTAATAGTCGAGATATGCGAGAAGGATTTTTTGCATAACTATACTTAATACGAAGGGTATACATGTACATTAGTGAAATGTTTCAACACAATGAAAGTTAGTAAAAGGTACAACATTTAAGACTTTGCACCTTCAATTTGCACAACATCCAATATCTTGTGAATTTCCATAGGACAAAAAGGCGATAAGCTTTAGCATCCACGGATGCAAAATAACGAAAAAAAATGCAGGAATGGCGTCTCATCTTAGGCTGCATTTCCTGAAGCTTCTAGAGCTGGACTGATCTCGTCTGATCCATCAAATGGCTTTCACATATAGACAGGGCTGCACTTCCATTAAAATGCATTTGTTCTGTCCATAAGTTGGTGAAATGGCGACATCAACCTGTCATGGTTCTTTTGGGTTAACTGGCACGAACGTGAAAACAAAAGGGAATGTGAAAATGGCTCAGATATCTGCCATAAAAATCACAAGATATCAATACCATTAACTGATATTCCAATTTATGCCAAGAACTTCAAATCTAAAATTCATATTCAGTTTTCCATGACGTCTTTTGCAAATATGGATCTGCTCTTAATTTAATTATGATCTGCGTAAATTTATCTTTGAATTGAATCATTGGATGTTATTTCATAATAACTTTAATTAAGATTAGAAGACGCATACATAGCCAGGAATATAATGATGAGTTACAAAATAAATTTCTCCTCGACATTTTTCCTCTGTCGAAAGGTAGCTTGCCAGTGTACACCCAAATGTTTGTGGGGAAATATTATGGCCATAACTTTGTAATTTTCCTTAGAATGCACACGCTTAGGTGGATATTTACTGATAACTTGCTTCTTCTTATGGCATGCACCCCAGAAGTCGTTAATGAACAAAACACAATGGGGTTTCTTGCGAGTGCTGCTCGCACTTTATTAAAAAAAATAATGACTGAGCATAAGTACCAAGATATAGGGGCTCACGTCCGTTTTATTACCCACACTTTGATTTTCGATATGCCAAGAAACGCTATAATCCAAGATTGTTAATTAAAAGCTTGATTTGATTTTGTTAATGTAATGTAGGCCATAGATACACTTTGTATGTTGTCGAATTGTGAACTTTATCAACATTTCATCAGCTTTCTGCACGGTCTGTTCTTGCATCTACAGGCAGATAATGGCATTTTCCGTAATGGTCAATAACTTCACTACATTTAGGTGGATTCATTTGATTTTCATATTTATGATTCATCTGTCTGAAATAGGTTTTAATAATATACAGTAATGGTGTTTGCAGTGTACTACAGCTGTACATGTATAGATCCTTGGTTCCCAACCTCCCCCATAGGGAATACAACTGCGTTGCTGAAAGGGTACATACTTCAGCTATAAAAATTAGCATCATCTCTGTAAGATCCGTTTCGTTGTTGTTTAAGGCTTATGTTTTCTCTTCGTCATTAAATTTTCAAAAAACATATTCTTACGACAATGCTTATTAATCCATTATTCATGATGGTGTTCTAACAGAAAAGTTTCGCTCAGGACGTTTAATTAAGATTATTCCTAGCAATAGTTAGTTTTATAAATATTTTCAACAAAATCCACACTTTGTTATGAAGAACTAGTTTTTAAACAGAATTCCGCCAACATTATTAACAACTAGAAGACCAGCCCATCCTTTGGATGGACAAGGTCCTCCAGACTCTACCCGGTTGCATTTGAAATTTTTACTTGTTTCTTATATTTTTGTGTGAAAACATCCGACAACATGTAGAACGACATGTCTATAATCATCAATAAAAAATCAATACTGTTTCTACTTTCATTAGTGTTAGATTTTCTATGTCAGCTTTAACTTTAAGATTACCAAGTTTTGTTTTTTCTCCTCAGTTCTGTTTGTATTTTTAAAGATCCAATTGTAAAGATTTGCCAGAAACTGATCGAAAACACCATACGTACACTAGGTTAAATGCGTTCATTATCAGTTTTGCATTCCGTCTTTCTGGCATTGATTTAACGGTTTTCCCTCACCCTTTTTGAGCTGACATTCATTTCTTCACTGTCTTTGTTGTTGTTTTCTTGGCTGACGGAAGTTTGCCAAGTGAGTTAAAAATATGGGAAATAATGTCTGTTGCCTATTTCCGCGCCTTTGAAGGAGTTTTATCTCTCGGATGAAGGATATGACATCTTTTTCAGCTTTGCTTTGTCATGTGCCTTATAAGGGTCGCCATCCATCATGCTTTATCCATTGTCTAGAATTTGTTATTAAATACACCACGCGAGGTTGGGAGGAGGGCAAGAGAAACCTTTCACTATTTGGGCGAAGGAATTAAAATGGTTTGCCTTTCGCTAAACTTTAGGAGCATTTAGGTGGAAAAATGCGCGTTGTTATTTGAGTTAACAAAAGTAACTTATGAGCAGATTTCTAATATCGGAAGGTTGATGTTGACATTGATAATAAATTATGATTCCCTGCTCACAAACTTTAATGCTTGCATCGATTGAATGTCATAAAAGACTGGCTGCTATGGAAAAACCACAGTCATGGTATACATGTATTGCTGTTCTGTGCATAAACCCAGATGCACTTTCGTAAAATCCATTTGGATAAATGTAAGTGACATAAGCAATAGAATTAGAATTTGGTGTTACCATACGACCTTGTTAACGATCATGAGATGAATGCTTGAAGAAAATATTAGTCCAAACAATTTCTGAAGTGGTGTGGTACTGACAAATTTTGAGAAAACCCATCTTGTTTCAACCTCAATATATAGATGCAAATTACGTATCATTCTCTGCATTCAGTCATTTAGAAAACAGTTAAGACTATACATAAATAAGTATTTACATAGCTTAGGAATTATCATACAGTGTATAAAAGGCACAATAGACATACTACACAAGTAACGTTGAACTAAATGTCTTGTACCCAGTTGAAGCAAGGACTATTCTGTAGTATATCAAAATCCATTACCGGTAAATGAATCAGACGTATGATTTATTAATGCAACTAAGCTTATTCGAGATGGGATACGATATCTGTCAAGTACTTAACCATATTGTACCGAAACGCCAGATGTCTTTTACACTATTCGAGTTCATTTATTACTTGAAATTGAATTATTAAACTGGCAGACACGGTTGCTATGTTCGCAAGTAATCAAGTTAAAAGATGTACATTGTCAAAAGTTGCTTGACGATCTTTACAGCGTGTTGATGGGTATAAACATATGAACGTACTGCATGTACAGTATACATGTATGCTGTTTTCGCCGCCTTGATTTCAATCCTTGGCCCTTGTCCCTCCTTCATGAATGTGATTCTCTTCGCGGTGGTGGCCTGAATACTGTTATGAGCACAGAGCCGGCCCGAGGGGTGTGCAAAGTGTACCCATGCACAGGGCCCCGCACTATCAAAGGCCCCGCGCTGGTCA